>JAQMCX010000021.1:5228760-5277480 GCA_029814765.1 Acanthurus leucopareius
ACACACAAACACACACACACACACACACACACACACACACACACACACACACACACACACACACACACACACACACAAAGGGCTGCTGCTGTACCTTGAGAATGAAAGTCTTTCCATGGAAGGGAATCTCCAGAGTGTAAACGGAGTCGCCCATGTCCTGACAAGAAACAAAGAAACTCTGATACTATCACGATGCTTTCGTTTTCGGATCAGTGCTCCAAAGTTAAAGGCTTTTCCCCTCAACCGCTACAGTGAATTACCTCAGTGGTGGTAAAATGCAGATCACCTGCTATTTGATAATAATAATAAAAAAAAAAACAGCTGCAGAAACAAAGTGTTGACCTCCAAGTGAAGTGAAACTGTCTCTGCAGTGAACAATGTGGTGCGACAAGAGTTTCTGTTTTATTGGGACTGACTTCAGTTGGGCTGAAATATATTTGGTTTCACTGTCAGAGAGTCTTCTGTCAACTTTTTGCTTTTCAGATAATAAAGCAAATAACTATGTATTAATTATTTATTTAACTACTTGACAAATCTGGCATATTTCTGGCTAGAAGTTGTCGCACCGTGAAAGTTCATTTTGGACAAACTTTGATTGTTTTTAGTTTTAAGCCTCATGTGATGTCACAAGTGGTTCAAGTTGGCATTTACATCTTCATAGTACCTGACCACTGACCACTAATAACTTACTCAATACATTACATTTTGCTTATTTTTATTTATCTTTAGCTGCACAGCAAAAGCAGCTTCAGTTTTCTGTCAGTCCCTTAGATGCATTTTTTTTCTGCTGTCCAAACAGAGGGGAAGAAGAGACACTTTGTCTCCTGGATAAATCCAATATATTGAAGCTAAATGACACTTACATTGTTTTTCTCAAACTTCCAGTTGTCCTCCTGAACGAGGATCTGCTCTATCACAGACATGGCCTCCCGACCCTGTCTGACGTACTCCTTTTCCTGGAACAAGAGTGAGGGGAGCGAAAGAAAGAGACAGCAGACGGTAAACAGTCATCAGTCGTCTGTGATCTTTGGTGGAGGAGCAGGATGGAGTGTGAAGACGTCACAGACTGGTGCAGATACCTGTGCAGTGACTGCTCGGCGTCCCAGACCCTCCTCATCCAGATCCTCCTCAGAGCCTGCAGACACAAGGTGAGATCCAAACTCAGTATGTGGCTCAAAAGATGACTGTTGAAATAAATTTAAAAGAACAGAAGGACAGAAAAATCAAAACATGAAGGGAAGCCGACGTCACCTGCGACAGATTCAGGTGGAGAGTAGAACTGTCCGTCTGAAACGGCGCGGGGGTAGATCATTGGGGCTCGTTCGCAGGCTGCGTTCACTGCTGCCAGGTAAGCTGAAGGCAGAGGAAAGAAAATGTTTCAAAAAGTTAAAAAAAAGCTGATTTTTTTGTCGAGTCGTGTCCAAACCTGTCAGAAACGCTCCTCTCACCTCTCTCATCATCCGCCTCCTGAGTGAGCACCTTGAAGTCAAGGAACCAGGTCTCCAGCCAGGCCACCACGAAGGAGGTGATGGGTAGCACGTAGCCAAAGGCATTCTGGGACAGGAGCTGTGAAGAGAGAGAAACTAAGTCTCTCTGAAGCTGTGGGGCATTAGAAGAAGAGTGTGGACGCCTGATATGGACCTAACAGGAAACGTCTGGATCTGATGGCTCGAGCTGATTTCAGACAAAAATCTAAAAGAATGTTTTAAGTTTCAGTCACGCTGCTTTAAATAAAAGCTACTTTCAAGTTCTTTTCATCAAGATATTGGCAGAGAAAATCAACAGAACAGAGGAATTTGAGATTATTTTCCAATGCGGACAATAATACAGCTGCGGTTTCATTAAACATGTAAAGCGTGTGCGGCTCTCATGGGACACGACTTCAAGAGGGCTTAAAGAATTCAGCCTTGCAGCGACATGTCGATGGAGGAGGCAGGAAGCAGGCAGACTCACAACAACTGCCACACAACACAGCAGACTGCATCAGCCTCAATGAAAGCTTAACTCCTTTTAAACATCACGCTCCTGCTTTTATTCTGCACCTTTTTAACAAACGTGCAGAAAAATCGACTAAAAATATACATTTATTTGTATTTTTATGTCAAAATCAAAAGTTTTTGCATTTCTGTAAAACAAAGTTGGTACATAAATTTGAACAAAAAAATTCACTTATGTCAAACTTTGTTCTGTTTCCCTAAAATATAAAAGGTTACAGACTTGCTGACTAGATTTTATTCACTGTGAGAAAAGTTGTATCAGCTCCACATTATGCACGAGGCGCTTCATGCCGGACGGCTTCACCAGCTACATGGAGCATAAAAATAGATGTTGTCTATTCAAATTCCCATAGATAGAAGAGGTAGTTACATCTTATGTTGTTACATTTTTTCAAGAACTGAAAACACTAAAAAAAAAAAGGAGCTGTGAGATCTTCGGTGTGTGAACAGCTTGATACTAAACACACACATGAGAACATTCCTCTGATGATCTGCGCTGCTTTAAACACACAGATCATAAAACACTTGTCAGCTCGTCATCGTCCGGTCAAACAGAAAATTACTGGCATAAAAGCGGAACTCAGAAAGTTTCTGTGGTTTTGACTGATTTGCTTGCACCACCCATTCACAACTATAATATATATATATATAGAAGAGTAGAGGTGGAGGTGACACTCACATTAGATATGATGACTTTAGCGACGAGGAAGGCGCTGGTCACGAGAGTGGTAACCTGTGGAAGACAGAAGATTTAGATTTCTGTCATATTGGCGTCCAGATCTGCTAATGAGAGGTTTTACGTGATTTCATCAGTGTGTGTTTGACTGACTGAGCTCACTTACAGCAATGACCCACCAATGCCTCAGCCGAAAAGCAGCATAACCCACTTGTAGACACAGGAAGCGAAACACTGCAAGGAGCTGAGACAAGGAGGAACCAAAAGGGAAAAGGACCCGTCATATGTTACAGACATGTTGACTTATGCTAACATTTTTTCCCTCTTGTGTCAATAAATTCAGACATGTGACCAACATTTACAGCTCACTTAGATAATAAACCCCATGTTACCTAACAATATGTGTTTGTTCACTTTGAAACACAAAAGAAATGCAAGTAGAATGATTCAGATTTAGACCAAAAGAGCAGGTTTGACATGAGTATCTGCACACTCACACAGACTTGGATTGACCCACTTACAAAGATGTCAAAGAAAGAAGACCTGTAGTTATAATGGATGACCTCTTTTTCTAAGTTTTCCTTAATGGAGCCGGAAAGCTGCAAGAAAAAAAGAGCAGATAGGCAACAGCAGCGTCAAACAGAATGTCATCCACCACTGCTGTGGCAAAAGACAGCGTAAAAGAACTAAAACTTCTTATCTTCTGTAATTTGAACATAGTCAATCACTCACATTCAGCTCAATAATCCACAGGAGGGTGATGAAAAGAATATCGAACGTCACAAAGAGACAGAAGGTGCGCCGGACGTCAGAGATGACCCTGCGCTCCGCAGGTGGGATCAACAGGTACGGGGATGGGAGGGAAAGTGATGCAGAATAGGAAGCGTTTAAGGATGCGATGGCAGGGAGGCTTCCCCTGACCTCCCCATACTCTCCTCCACCAGGCATTCCTGCGGTTAGACAGGAAACACCCTCTGCAACAAGGGAGATACGGTTGGTGTGTTATGTTAGTTACATAAAACACCAGTGTCCTGAGGGAGCAGGCACAGTATGCATAACAAGGGTTTATAAGGACAACAATAAATAAATAACAGCATGAAAAACAGCAGAGGATTAATATGTCTCACTGCTCTGCATGCAGTCTCTCCACAAGCCGTTTCATCAGGCCTAAGAGTCAAAAATGCTCCATTTATTACACTTTGATGCTATCGTGCTGTAAAATTTGTTTTCTGTGTTCACTGCAATATAGATGCAGTTAAGATGAGCAGCTTATGACAGGGTTTTAAGCTACCAGTGTTTTCCTCCTGCCTCTTTTCTTTAGGAGACACAATCTAAGCATCTTCTTGGGGAAAATGTTTTGGACCTTGGCTACTTTTTGCTTCTCTGTTGGAGATGCTGCCATAACACAACCAACTCCATGACACTGTGACTATAAGCTACATATTAATAATTAAGTATAGTTAATTATTAGTGTGTATTTGGAATATCGATTGTAAGCTGTTTGCGCTTTGACTTCAGATTTTTGGCTAAATAACACTTTGTTGACCATTGGACTATTGTTAACCACGTGAATCATAATCAGTCAATGCTGGGTGGGTTTCGATTGTGTGTTAACTATTCGTAGACAATCTTCTCAATGTTAACAAGATCCATGGCTCATTTATTACCCAGAAAAAGACAAAGTTTATCAACGTTTAGATAGGAAAGAATGGACATTAAACATTAACAGTAAGATTAAATTTAGTTTTACTGATTTAACTCCCCCGCCCCCCTCACTTCTCCAAAAAAACAAACTGTCTGTCGGTAGTTCAGTGTCTCTATGCAAGCTAGCAAGCTAACTTATCCCTGTCAACCAGTGTTACAAACCCAAGACAGCATGAAAATAATCACCAAGATCGCTGTTACACTCTAGTTGTGTTAACTATTGTTAGACGGGAACTGTTTCAGCGAAGATTAGCTTGCTAACTAGCCTCTGATGTCAGCTGCCCCAGTTAGCTTAGCGTTGCACTTAACTTGCCTTCGTTTTTAAGCAAGTCTCTTTGCTAACTGTTACTCCATTGAGAAAATTGACACACAAACATCATCATCTCAACTCAACAGCTACACTAAGTAACGACATTTAAAAAATAAATCAAGATAAACTGGCCTTATACTTAATTTCTATAAATGAACTAATTTTTAAGTATTGAACTCACTTGATTTAACGCATCATCGTCGCCAACCGAATCTTCCGGGCTAACCTTTCAAAGACTAAATATCACTGCAAGATGTGTCACCCGCTTGAGCACACCGAAAATCACGTGACAATTATCACGTGGCACATCTTTAGCAGCGTTTTATTGGATGTTTTATTTTGAAAGTACAAACCGGATGTTTTGTAAGCTATTGTAACTGACTTGCCGTTCGTGGATTGAATGTGTCTTGAGAGTGCGACTGCTCAGTGCCCTCCAGTGGTCACAGTGCGTAATGACACTTCCTTTCATTCCAAACCTTGTACAAATAAAGCTTTTATTTCATTTTAAGTGCGTCAACTGTCGAATAATAAAGGGTTAGAGCCAGTGTTAATAGTCGTTGTCTAACTGCCAGCCAGTGGACGAAGTGGATAACTACATGAAAGACCTTTTTGAGTTTGTTTTTTTGAAGTTCAAGTATGCTATTATATCTAGCTTTACGTTGATAGCATGTAGTTGTTCGATGTGGCCGCTAGAGGGCATTGAAGTCGTGCTCTGAAAAGGTAAATTCGATGTAAGAATGAGTTTAAGTAGCCAAATAGTACCAAAGGTAGTTACACAGTATTACCACCTTTAAAGGTAGAGTTTCCTTGTGAACATGAGTTATTTTAATTTAAGTTATCTTTCACAGTGAGCAGTGTTGCATTTCTCACAGTGACCATTGGAGGGCAGTGATCTTCACTTAGCCTCAAGACAAATTAGCTTTGCATAGCACAAGAATGCTAGCTTTAACGAGAAGGGCCTTTCCTCTGCTACGAAAAAGTTTCCCACTGTTTTCCAGTTTTTAAAAACACGTATCGACTTCAGTACCATGAAGTTGGGTTAAAATACGTTAGAAAATAACATTTTAATATTCGAGAAAGAGTTACACGTTTCAACCACCTGAGGGCAGCACAGTGTAAACCGTCCCATGCTAACTCAATGTCGACAGAGAATAAAGGCGGATGCAAAAACATCACAAAAGACTTCCGGGAAAGACATCAAAATAAAGTTTTTAAATGATTGTCCAAAAAGATAGTACTTTGAACATTTTTGCAGAAAGTAAATACATTAGCTCAAAACCGGAAACTTAATACTTAAGTTGTTCTAAAACTGAGGTTCCGGCATTAAAACCACGCGATATCGGCTGTCTTTGTTAAAACATGCAAGAGAGTTCACTGTGTTGTACTTCCGGTTTTGTTAGGAGCATAACGCATAGTGGTCTAAGACTACGACAACATCACACTGAACCCACATACAAAATGTAAAATATTAAAAATACATAATAAGAAATTATTTATTGCTTACAGGTTTTTAATTTCTATAAGCAAAGTACGTCCTGATTAGCGACCAATTAATGACAAAACGTCTAAATATCTACTCAGTGGTTTACTTTACACTGGATGAGCTTATTTTCCTAAATCTGCATGAGAATGAAATTAAGAAAAAAAACACTGACTAACTGATTTTTTTTTATGACTCATTCCTTTTTATAAACACACGCCACCTTCCCCTTATTTTCATTCATTTTGTGGAGAACATTGACTGAGAAAAATGTGTGCAGCAAAACAAAATGAATGAAAATTCAAATTCCTTTGGACAGATTCAGATTTTGCACACAAACACACAAAGTACATACAGATCAGTCTAAAGGAGAAAAGGAAAAAATGTTTATTTTGATATCATACTGTTGCTCATTTTATAACAACCACATCACATTGAGAAACAGAAGAATGGAAAAAAAAATAAAAATAAAATAAAGACAGAAAAAGCAAAAGAGTTCATACATGTCTTTCCACGGCTGTTTTCTTCTGACCTGGGAGGAGAAGGGAGGTGGACAGAGAGCGGAGGAGGGAGGACAGCGTCGGCTGCAGAGCCTCAGAAAACACAACCTGCTCATCCAGTTATCCCACAGCTTTGGCAGGTCAGAGGTTAAAAAGTCTCACACAGTATTTTTTTATATATACATACAAACTGCAGCCCAGATAATAAAAACAAGATCAATTCATCCTGGAACTGGAAAATCTTATACATCAGATGCTTAATCGTCAGTTAAACAGGAAATTAAATTAGATAGATGCAGACTCAAGACATTTAAAAGCTTCTGTCGACGCCAAGAAAAGAAAGATAAATTGAATATCTGTGGTAGAAAGACTACAGAGAGTTTGTGCAGGGACCAGTTCCCTCAAACGTCAGTCATACAGTAACTGCAGCGCCTGGTTTTAGGTTTTCTGTGCTTGTGAATTGGACAGTAGAAACAGAACAGAGCTGAGCTACTCGTACACCGGACGTTAGATTAGAAAAATAGCTCTGACAACACATCCATGACACACAGACCATGAGTGACCAATTCAAGAGATGTCAATAGAAAAGTGTTTACATACAAAAGGGAACCTGTGAGCACTGAAAAATCTCAAATGAGTCAACAGTATTGGAAAAAAATCTTTTTTTTTTATATCTTAACATGGTGTCAGTTCAATAAGTCAAGTTTAAATGTGTGATGTGTGGAGATAACGACTGGATCCGCTATTTCAAGCAATTTAGAGGTAGCTTTGCCATTTAAAAACTTACTTTAGAAAGTCTCAGAGATGAAACGTGTTGTGTTTAATAACTGATGTGCTCATGGATTTTACAAAATTTATGACAAGCATATTTTTTGTTCAATATCAAGTCATAAATAAAGTGGTACTCCACCCAAAATATTTATAAGTATCTGTTTTTATAATGAACTTACTGACTCTGGATTGAGTTCTGGCATGTGGTGGACAGATAGAAGTAGCTGTTTATGCATAAACTGTCTAAAAAGTTTCTTTAGGCCTCATGATACTTTGTTAAGCCTGAAAAATGGTGACTTTTAGAATGAAATGCAACAGCTTCCTTTCAAGTTTTCAAAAATAAAATATAATCTATGAGATATTATATTGAGATATTAATTATACTGCATCGTTCTTCGGCAGGTTGTCTGGATCCCACGTAGGAATAATGAGACAGTTAAACAATATTAATGCTTTGAATGGCTGATGTGAACCATAACTAGATCAAAAACTAGATTTCATTCATGAAAATAACGAGGATTATAACTTTCACTTGATTCAAAACAAGTGTTAGGTTGGAGTATCACTTTAAACCTGTCGTTCCTATCTCCACCACAAGATGGCACTGCATGCACATTTAAAAACTGGGCTAAACATTTGCTGCAAATCAGAACAAAATTAATCTAATAATAATAATAATAAAATTAATGTACCACACATTGAAATGCTTTCAAGTAATTTTAAAAGGGTCAATTCAAAGTTTTCTAAAAAAAAATGTGCCTAAAATCATTGTGGCAATTATTTACCCTCTTCAAAAGAAGCTTTTCACTCTGTGCTGAACCATTAATGTGGAGGAAGGACGGGTTTGATGGGGTATTTGGTCGTGTTGACCTTGGCCCCTCCTCTCTCATTTTAAATAAAGGGGCATTAGGGCCAAAGTGGCGTCTGAAGTCTGTGGCTCATTCCTCACCTGCTCATAAAGGGCCGACTCCTAAATAACTCCCTGTCTGTCCCTCAGAGGGTAAGAAGTACAGAAATCTTTGCTCAGTAACTTTCACTCAGTCAACCCACATCTCGCTTTCTCACTCGTGCATTCAGTGTCCACACATCGACACCCTCATCTCTTCTGAGATCCTCAGATTTGAACTATTCGACAAAAAAACACCTTCACTCTCCTCAACTCTTCCCCTCCAAATGTTTCCCCTGTTTTCTCTCTCAGTTACTCCCCCGGCTATTCTCCTGTGTCGTTTCCTTGTTTTTGTCTCCCTCATTATCATCCTCTTCCTCCTCCTCTTCCTCCCGTGCTGCTTCGATCTGCTTGGCCGTCTCTCTCACGCTGGAGAACTTGTCTGACTGCTCGTTGGAAACCGTCTCTTGGTGATCTGAGGAGATAAAGAATCAAAAAAAGGCTGTAAAATCGTAAATGTTGATATTAATCCAAACCAAAGACTCACAGTTATGATACATGAAGATATTTGTGAGTTAATTGAGGTGAAGAAGATGTTTTGTTTGCAAGAAGACTCTATTTTTTCTCTGTTTAAGCCCATTAGATGCATTTATTTCCTAGTTTTCTATTATATGATTCTATTATTTACAGTTTCAGATGGTAAATAAATTGCTGACACTATTTTATGAAATTTTATCGACCAAGTTAAGCAATTATTTTTTCAAAAACTATTTCTTTTCTGCTTATTTGGTGTTAATGAGAAACATCTAGATGAAATAACATATTATATCCAGGAAGTGGCAACTATTAGAGGAGACGGGTTGTATGATTGAAATGTGAAAAGTTATATTTCTGGTGAATTTTATGTTAATGTTATTCTTTTTTATCTGTAAACTCACTTCAGAAGGTCAGAGACAAACCAGAGGAGACTGAGAGGGAACCTGTCTGAGCTTATTATTTCAAATTTAAACTTGTACGAAACTAGATTTTTATCAGACGTTGTTCTTGTGACGAACATCCGCCCGACTGAAGAGGTGTTTACCTTGATTTGTCTTCTGCCTGTGATTACACAGCCGAGCTCAAACTGAGCTGCTCACCTGAAGGAACAGATGAGCTGTAATCACAGGACCCAACAGGAGCCTTCGACTTCCTGTTCGAGGCACTTTGTGTTTCACCAGGCTTTTGTAAAAAGATTCTGTCATCTGAGTCGATGGAGCAGTAACTCTGAATGAAATGCCACTGTTCTCCGGTGATATGATGGAGATTAAAGAATGATAATTTTACAGCATAAAAAATAATTAGAGGGGGTATTTGCAAATAAGTTCACTTCAATTTGAGATTTTTTTTGCTATTTTTTTGGTTTTGCAAAGATATTTTCTTGAACAAGTGACTCAAAATCAGGCAAAAGCTGTTTTTTGCTCTGAACTAAAGTAAAATAATAAAGAAGAGCTGAATCAGTGGACCTCAGAGGAGGATCAGCACGTCTCTCTGTGCCTTTTAATCCAGTCTGGCCCCTCTGATTGGCATACAGAAGGTGTTGTGTTTGGGTCTTCAGTCAGCTGCAGTTTATCCTGACAGATTCGAGACAGAGAGCTGATGTGACGCTGCTGCTGTGTGTCGACACACAGAGCTTCACCTGTTCTGCTGGACGGCCCACAGAGGAGCTTACGTTACCCTGAAAACTGCACCGCAGCAAAGATCTTCCACTGGGAACAAACAGGGTTTTATCTTCTTAAGTTTCATGTTATTTCTTACAAATGAAAATCTGTACATTCAAAGCTATTATGTTTCAGGAAGATGATTCTACAACCCAAAGAAGGAAGTAAAGAGGGAACATCAGTGTTGATTTATAAAAGAAAGAAAATAGAAATGATGAAACTGGAGATTTGAGGTTCTCACTTAACAATGTTGCGTTTGTTATTGGAGTAAATTATTTCAGAGAGGGTTATATTATAAACAAGTCTGTAAGTTTAGTGTCTAGACTGCTATTTTTTTTAAGTGATTATTTGTTGATAACTAATAAACAGAGTGCATGTGATGTTAACCTGAATGAAAACACTCAAACAGATCAAACTGAAATAATAAGACTGAGACTTTAACTAAATATGTTTAAGTTTTAAATTTTGATGTGATGTTCCCTATCTGGGGCAACTTTTTAAGTTTTAACACAAGTTTTTCTCACTGGTTATGAAGGATTTTTACAATTGTCCCTTTAAAAAATGAGAAAATCTGATTCTAAAACCTCAAACTGTGTGACATGTACAGACACTTATGGGATAAATATAAAGGAAAAGGACAAACTGGACCAATCACACAAACCTGAGGGAAAATTTACCTGCAGAGACTCTCACACTGCATGTGTCACCGGCCTGTGATGCCCACAGCGTTATTTCTAATAAAATACTGATAGTTTAATTTTCAGTATAACTGTTTTTTTTTCCAATTTAAAGTTGAAGTTGTTTGTTCCATCAAAATCTGATGTAAGAGGAAATTTTATTTCTCCTTTTATCATCAATTTCATTGATTGTTGTGCTGGAAACATCGTAAAATGTATCTAATTTTCAATGGTGCTAAACAGATAACTTTGAAAAAGTAACACTTCACAGTAAAGATTTAAATAACACACATAAGACTCAACTAATGCATGACTCATGATCACTTATGCATGAACTAAAACTGGATATATCATAAATTCCTGCTGCTCACCACTAAAAAAATGACAAAGCCCTCGTGAAATTACTTCACACATGAACTGACATACGATTAAATGCAACATAAAGTTGGATTTCCCTTCAATTAACTTTTATAAATGTAACTTTATCTATGTTTTTTAATGTAAATGTTTGCATCTGATGATCAGTTTTCCTTCATTTCTCTCTGAGAACAGGTGACCTTCTGCTTTCAGAGAGACCAAACAAAAACTCATGACTCCTAAATAAAGTTTAATGTAACTGTAATGCAACTACTTTGATCATTTTTAAAGTACTGTGTAAAGTAACTGGGAATCAATATTCTTATCTGATTATCTATAAGTGTGAACTAATCGCGCAAAGTCATAGTAACTTAATCACTTGTTAACAGTGAGCAACGAGAAGTCTGATCCACGCTGCATCAATAAAACCTCATGAGTCAAGCATTAGTTAAGCTTTACTTAAGTATATGATTTTTACTTTTTTTGTCAAGTGTTAACTCAAATAAACAAAACCAGGCCTGGAAAATGAAGGCACAGTATCAGAGGTTGTGTTTTCAGTGGTAATAAGGTGTCACACGGTGTGTTTTTCTTAAAAAAACAACAACAACAGCAGTGTCGTCCTCGCCGCCGCTGTGCACAGTGTCGCTGCCGGTTTTTTTTTTTTGGTCCCAGCCAAGTGACAGAGAGCCTCCCTCTCACCAGCAGCTTTGGTGGGAGATGTGTCGTCTCCCTCCTCTCTCTGCCAGTGGTCCTCATCCTCCTCCCCTTCACAAGGGTCTTCCAAGGGGGGGTAGACACCTAGGTTCTGCATGTGTGCCTCAGCCATCTTCTGCACAGCTACACACAACAGGTAAACACAGCACACACAGGGAGACGGCCACACACACACATGCACACAGACACAGGGATAGAGGGATATGTTGTTTTGGTTTTACCACGCTTCAACACCGTCAGTTTTTTTTGGTTTTTTTTTATCATCAAGCCTCGCAGGAGTTTTTTTTTTTTTTTTTTTTTTAATACATGCCAGTTAGGCAGGAAGCCAATTAAACACATGCACTGACAGACAGACAGGCAGGCAACTGCAAAAAAACGGTATCAGCCGTGATTTCGGTGGAGTCTCCTCTGTTGTTTTCTATCCTTCCTCTCACCCTGTTCTCCCATCTGTTTGTTTGCACCCTCGTCTTCCTTTCGACTGCTCGTCGTCCTCAGCTCCCTCGCTTGGCAGTGCTGACTCACACTCTTCTTCTTCTTCTCTCCTTCCCCTCCTCACCCTCCTCTCTTCTGTGATATTACCTCAACTCCCCCCCTCTCACTTCCTCTGGGTCACCTTGGCTTCCCTCTTTTTTTCACACACACACACAGAGACAGATATACACAACGCAGCACTGTGGCAGGTCACTTATTCTAGCTTGAGGTGTGTTATGTAATTGGAAATTATTCCGAGATGCCTCTCTCTTTCACTCTCTGCTTCTGAGTTGATGAAGGGCAGATTTCTGATGCAGGAGGCCGCGGCTTCCTGGCTCATTATGTCATCATTCGACATGCAACACACAGCCAGAAATCCCCTTCAGATAAAAAAAAAAAATCAAAAAAGCACTGCTAACAAGCTCTAAAAATGTAGATTTTTTTTGCTCCTTTCACAGCCCACATGCAACACGCAAGAAGCCAGATGCATAAAGTCAGAAAAGAAGCTACATGTTTGTGTTTATGTTTTTTCTATCCTGCCTATATGTGTGTGTTCATGTCTGTGTGAGTGTGTGCCACAGCTGTATACACAAATGACTGTAATCCAGGATGATCCAGACTTTCCTCGACTCACACTCACTGTCTCACAGCTGTCACGCTCTAATCTCTCTCTCTCTCTCTCTCTCTCTCTCTCTCCCTGTCACACACAAACACAGGAGCCTGTTGTAGAAGCAGAAACACACAGAAAGATGCCGATGCATATCACACATGCGCATGCACGGGGGAAAAAAAGGAAATAAAGGTTTATCTCCCCATCTGTCACATGCATTTTTTTTTCTTAATGTCAGCTTTAAAGAAGCATGGAAAGCAAGGAGGCAATTGACTGCAGTGAAGCACGGTATAACAAAAAAAAAAGGACTTAAACACAAGGATGAATCACAAATACACAACCACCACCTGTAGCATGAACACAGCTCGGCCATACCTTTGAGTGATGGAGGCTGATACACGTTTGGATTGACACGTTTTGGTTTAAGCACTCCGTTTTCTCCCACCACCCACTGTGGACAAAGAGACAGAGACATTTCCACAGTGACTTTCCTCATACATTTCTATTTAAAAATCCCCTTTTGACATGACTCAAGACATTAAAATACTCAACTGAAAACAAAAAATGTTGTGACTAAAATCCAGAAACTGAATATGCAAATAAGTTTGACTTCAGGACACAAGATGTTCAGCTCTTAGTGTGCTGCATGTGGCCGAGGGACTCCACATTTTCACATTACATTTGTGTAGGTTGGCTGCGTCATGATTGGCTTTAAGCTGGTTGTGATGTCAGAAAATCCCTCTGTACGGTACAAAAGGTGCACGCATCAGATTAAAGGTGAGCGCAGAGAAATGCCCCTCATGCAGCAGATGAATTTTTAAAAAAAAAAAACAGTCTTATAGTGTTAAAACCTGCACATGCATCCTTCTGCACAATAAAGCTACAACATGCAAGTGAGAAAACAGCAGAAAAAGAAACATTTTTGAACGATGATGGTGGACTTGAAGATATTTCAATGAAGTTTCACAATGTGTCTTTGTTCCAAAACTTTACCAAAGAAACAAAACTTGAATCTTTAAAGACCAATCTGTGTCCTTCTGCAGTGGAAACATGTTTGTCAGGCTGCTACATCCAAGGTCAAGAATTAAATTAAGACGTTTTTGATCTTTAACACACAACATGCGTTTGCAATGAGAGACACAACAGAGTCCAGCTGGTTTAGAGATGAATATGAGTAATGCGTTTTGTTATAAATGAACCAGAAAGACAGTAGATGTTAGAAAAAAACAGCATAATGTTTTTTTAACAATAATAAACTCAAAAATGATGATATGTGGGTGTTTTTGTGGTTCGTGAAGTAGGATGGAAAAAACTGGAGGACGACAGATGAGACACTTATTATAGAAAAGTGTTTGACTTCACCTTTACCTGATGGGTGGACTGATCATCCTCAGGAGATGATTGGTCAGCTACTCTGAACAGTGTGGCAGGTGTGGGCCTCCTGCGCCGGATCTGTGGACAAATACACACACAAAAACAGAGAAGGTGGCCATAAATACATCAATAATTAAACCAACCAACACTGTATTGATAATAACACTTAGCACAAAGGCTGATCAATCAGACAGAAAACGACAGTTCATGCTGGTGCCTCGATAACTTCATCAGTGCTGTTGCTCAGCTGGCTGAAAACTAGTCTCAGGGGTCAAAACTGGTCCAGTCAGAGTGGATATCACAATCAGTAGATCAGAAGAAGAGTCATTATGTAACTTTCTGATTTTATGGATAGATACAAGCAAAGGTTAAAGGCATGTCGAGTTGAACAGAAGCTCAATTGATGCTTGTTGCCCCGGTTTTAAACTATCGAACAGATAACAAGTGTTACAGCTTTTAATACTGGATTATTTAACCTCTCCACACACCACACAATGCAGTAAGTGTGTTTGCTCACCCGAGGGCTGAAATTTCAAATATATTTTGGTTATGGACCCCAGGAAGCGTCCTTGGGGAATTTAGACCTTTTATGATTGTTTTGTGACATTTTATGAACTGAACAGTAAATCGTTTAATGAGAAAATATTAAACAATAAGTCATGAGTAATAAAAATAATGGCTTTGAGAAGTTTCTTTGGATGAGTTGTGAAGTTTTTTTCCACCGTAAAAACTTCACACTTGGACGTCTTTGCATCCAACAAAAATTTAAGCTTTTATACAGCCTCTGTTTTCCATGAAGGAGCAAACTGCAAGCTTTTTTTACAAGCTGCGTTTCAAGCAAACAGCAAGTGACTGTTTGATTCTTTAAGTGGAGCTTTCAGTGGACGTATGACTAATAAGAGCAGAAAGTGCTGCGCTTTTGCCTATTAAGCAACATCTACCTGAGGGCTAAATGCTGAGACTCCTTTTCCCACAATTCTTGAAGATTAATAGCTGACATTTATAAAACCACCTTTTGGAAGTACGCTGCGAATTTAAAGCAGTTCAGCTAAGTAAACTTGGCAGTTCGGACAAGCGAGGTATTGTAAAGTGTCCTTTGAGGAGCGAGCCAACCTTGGCCATGACATGAACCTCGGCACTGCTGTTTACGGCACCACATAACATCACAGGAAGAGAAGTTAAGTAGCCTGGCTTTATTTTGCGTAAAAACTGCTCCATACGTAGATGTGTTTGTGTTCGGTTTCCTAATGTCTCTCTAAGAGAGGTGTGCGTCATTGCAGTCGGTGAGGAACATGTTGCCAAAGCAGAGGCTTGCAGGGCCGCGTGGTGGAAAGCTGCAACTGTCAAACACGTCAACACGGAGAAATCGAGCGTGGATTTCACCCCTATTTAACGACACCAGACACGCGTTTTAATCTCGTCACGCAACTTCAGGATTTCCTGCTTTCTCTTGATCTCTGTCTCTCATTTTCCTCTCATATGAACATCTTCTTCCTCCATCCTGTTTACGTCCATCTTATTCATTCATTCCTTTAGAGTAACATTAGCTTCATGTTTGTCATCTCTCCTCTCCATTACAAGAATGTGTCACAGTTGAAGCTACATTATCATCCTGTTGTTTCAGATCTGTCTATCTCTTCCTTGCCTTAGTTGATGTCTTACTCTTTCTCTCTTTAATGGCAGAAAACATCCACAGGGCTTCTTTCACACCCCCCTCTGTCTCTCCCGTCTCCCCCCCGGGGTGTGGAGGCCTGGGGCTTCATGCTGCTGTGAACCCTGCTGCCTCTGACTGCACCAACACCTGCTACCAGCCTTGCATGGCAGCCTGAGGGGGCTCACACAGAGACCCAGAGGGGGGAGCAGACACCTGATGTTGTCAAGACCGAGCCCATGCACAAGTCCTGTGCATTAGAGCCATTAAGGTACCATTTCATTGTAATGTTATGATGAGGAGGATACAGAGGACGACCTAATTGATCTGCTGGTAAAGACTCTCATATTTACTCTAAAAGAATCTGTAAAGTAATCAATTAAAATATCTGCAACTATTTTGATAAATAATTGATGTAATTTTAAAGGACAAACTGCAAAAAATTAAGGCTTCTTAAATGTAAATATCTGCTGTTTTTTCCACTGTAAAGTTGGGACTTCTAGTCAAAACAAAGACTAAACTCTTATCATTCGCAGCTCGAAAAAACTCAGTTCAAACAGGTTTATATTATGATTTATAAGGCATCACTTCCCCATTCTTATTTTACTTTACCAGCGAATTTCTATCTTAGTCTAGTAAGTTAAAAAAAGTAGCTGTTACACATCATTTTAAAATTTTACTTCTGTTTTTTTGTGGTCGTGGTTTTTGTTGCATCGTAGTGCTGAAGTTTGGGTCATTGCTCTCTTTTATAGAAAACACAGCCATGCTTAGATTCAGAGGTCAAGCTCCTTTAAATAAACATCTTAAGATAAAACATTTCATAGCTACACATCCTGTTAAAGTTTAAAAAAGGTACTTTATCTGCTGTTTCTGTAGTTAAAACCACTAAGAAAGGTATAAGTTCATAAGTGGTCAAAACTATTCCTGATAAAAGGTGTCAGTGAAAGAAATGAAGTTTCAGAATGAAGCAAAAAAGATTAAACACTTTCATTTTCTGGTCCAGTTTCATTTATTAATATGGAGACAGAATAAAAGTGATGAGATAAATAGATAAATAGAAGGAGAGCTGATTGTGTGGGATAATTGAGGTCACTGAGAAGCAAAATCTGATGATGAATCTACATACTTCGAATGTATTTTTATCAGGCGCCCACAGGTGTCTCTCTCTGTGCACATTTACACACTTAAATGGGTGGTGACAGTGGCGGTGACGATAGCGTGCTGCTGCATGACATTGGCAATGCCAGATGACATAAACACACATAGGAAATCTAGTAATTTTCCAGCCCTAAAACCATCCCACTCTACCTGTTACATAATATGTATGTGACTTCCTCATTTATGCCAACAGTGGGGCACAGCATGTGAGATTAATCCCGCCACGCTTTATCTCTCTCCCCCCCTTACCCTTCTCTGCTTCTCTAAACCCCCTGCCCCCAATCTTCCAAACACTCTCCCCGGTCAGCTGCCATTGTTTTTGTACCAAGACCAGCTTATGTGGACTTGAACTCAGGGGTTTTGATTGATAGATCCACAGGTGTGAGACTGTGGGCTTCGAGAGGCAGCAGCATCTCAGCAGGTCTCATTCAAAGCTCCGGTGCTAATAAAATCACTGGTGGATGGATGATGGCATAGAAAGTGCATCAGTTTATCTAAAACTGCTGAGTCATTGCAAATGTGCTGACAATCGTACGCCTCTTAAAGTCACTCCACTGTGATTTTTATGCAGTTGTCATGCTTTCCTTATTTTAACTGTTTTTTTGATTGTTTCTGTACACCACCATTAAATCTTCTGGAGGAATAATATGAGATATGCCTTAAAAATAAAAATATAATGATCAAGTTGTCTAAGTTTTTTGAGTGCAATTTACTGTAAGTCAAGACAGCCAAGTAGCCAGTAAGGACTCCAATATAGGCTTTTAATACCCCACTCTGTGTGGCGTACATGAGTCAGTGGTAGATGTTGACTTTGCATATGTGCATAAATGTGCACAGGTACTTGTTGGCACGGCGCAGCCTGGCGTAGCAGCCTGGATGCAGATCGGCTGATATGGGTCTGCTCCCCAGGGGCCGTCCTCTAAGCTGGTGCTCTTGTGGCCGGGCCTATAAAAAGCAGCAGCAGTAGGACAGCATAAACTAGATCGGGGGGGTCTCTAGAGGCTCAGTGGGATGAGACAGAAAGGCTCTAAAGCTCTGCCCCACACTGGCGCTAACAATTGAGCATTTTCAGGGAAGTCAGTCATGCAAGTCTGGCATAAACACAGAGAAACACACCTCAATTGTCTCTCCCTGTCAGCTTGAAGTTCTCATTTCTCACAACACTGCAATATATTGGCCGGTCCTATATTAGCTATGTGTGTCAGCTCTCTTTGATAGAGATAGGAGCATCACTCTGGTCCATATGAAGCCTTTCCATCCCTCAATCATTCCCTCATGGCCCAGCTATAATCCGGCTCCGGATGGATATATATATATGGATTTGTACAAGATTGATCTGTAGTTATGGCATCTGCCCAGAGGCGCATGCCACTACATCACTCAGATATAAGCATTTATGTACGTGCATGGCATCCAGTTGGCTAGGGAGGACAGACTCAACATGTTCAGCCAGAAACTGTGGAAAGGCATGTGGAGTATATTTGCAATGTGTCTGTTTTCTTTTCAGTTCAGTGTTTCTGAGTGTAGAGCTCTGATTTTTCTACCAAAGATGTTTGACATTTTTGATTTGTGATGCTTTATTCCTTTGCATTAGCCTAACTGATTACTAACTTTCAGCACTTTCAATTTTTTATGTCTTTAAATGTCCCCATTTCAAAACCTTAAGTATCTGTCTTGCATACAAACTTTCCTCTCCCCCCTCTCGAGGCCTCTTATCTCAGCCTTGTCCATCTCTGGGTGAGAGGTGCTCCGCTGTAGTTTTATTCCCCGTCTCTGCTGTCGTGATCTTTAGCCTGCTGGAACTATGAGGGGCATTTAAATTCAACAAAGTTGCCCTTTTTTTTTCGTAAGCCATTTATCCCACTCTGACCCCCGAGTGAGCCTTTTAAAACAAAGTGGCAGAGCCTCATGTGGTGCCCCAAATGCAATCTAGCAATGACTCCAGTAACACAATGACATGAATAATGATCCCTCTCAGTGTGAGCTGAGTGTTTCTGTACATGTTTCTATTGCAAATTCATTCTTCACATATAAGACACATGTTTTTTGGATATGATTTCTGAATGCATTTTGAAGTTTGATTAGAAATGGTGGAAAAAATTTGTATCAATGCTGCAGGTTTGACCTTTGCAAAAATGTTTGAACTATGAAACAGCTTCAGCAAATTCAAAGAACACAAACAGTGAGATAACGTGCGGTCTGTATCTGATTAGTGTGAACAGAAACGTGTCTATTTATACTCTGTTTGTGGTAGGCAACAAGATAAGACACTAAGCAATTTTTGAGCTCCAAGATACAAAATATCAGCATGATCAACTGACACCATCTCTGCCTTTTGTTTACGAGAATCTACACACTGGAATTTAAGGAATTTGATTTTTTTTAGGTTTTGTGTTTTTGCTCGGACGGACAAAAGAACTGGACGAACTGTCGGCTGCTGTCGGGATTAAACTTAAACCTAAATACCAAGCCCCTTCCTGACAGAGCTGGCAGAGAGAATGTTTCCATAAGCATGAAAAATACACAGCTAAAGGCCAGCGTTCAGGTCTATCTTCTGTCAAAACAGCTTTGTCAGACACATTCAGCCAAAACCCAGGCATCGCCGGCAGACAGTGTTGCCAAGCAGCTTCAACAAGGCTTCACTGAGTAACACCTGCTCATCAAGTTTCCAGCTGTTTCAAAGAGGGTCAAGGACGTGGCCACGCGGATTAAAAAAAACCCAAATGCAGATCAGCGAGGTCTGTCAGATATGCATAGTGCTCATTCCTATTCAAATTAACAACAGCATCGAGTTCCCATAAGTCTGAGAGGCTGCAGCATATTGCTTCTCAACATTCACGTAGCACTTTTTCCAGTGACCTTTGGCCCCACCACTGGCTAACTGAATAAACAGATGGGCTAGAGATAGCATCTGGAGGGGCTCTCCGATGACCCCAAAGTAGGAAATTTAATTATGCTGCACCCACTGGCAGAATGATATCATACTCTGACTGCCGCCGCCCCCCCTCCTCTTTGTCTCCTCTGTCACACAGTGCCCCCCCCCCAGCATTTATGTAATTAGCTGCTGGTAGCTGTTTGGCCTATCATTCCAGAGACTGTGAGTAGAAAGGTTTACCATCACAAATCAACAGAGGTAATGTGCCAAAGGCTGATGAGTGACAGGAAGCCACATGCCAGGCCAGAGTGCAACACACAGGGTGAAGAGTCAACAGGGGAGGTGCCAATCAAAGTTTTCACATGGAAGATGGCGCAACCAACAGCCTGCAAACTCTCTGGAAAGTCTCATTTTCTCTTTTATGCACTCAAATTTAATGGTGTCGCACTGTGCAGCTGACAAAAGACCAGTTTCAAAGGTCAACAAGCAGGTACAAACAAAGGACAAAGTAGCTATAGTTACTCATCTGCAGCGTCATACGTACCCTCAGGTGATAAATGAAAAAAATATGCTGCTGTTGATGGTTGCTACGCAGCTTATGGGTCATTGCTTGGATGCAAAAGGCATGTATAAACTCACCAAGTGTAAAATTTTAGCATCACTTAGAATTGATTTGTGTCCACTGAGGTAAGACTGTTCAAAACATCTACAGCGATTTATTATCTGGTTGCATAAATTTAATATGTAAGATTGTCTTTCATGAAGGCAAACATATGCTCCTGTGATATTTGTGCTTAACCTTGTTTCGGCTTTGTGTTATCCATCCTAAAAACATATTGAAAATGACCTCGCTTGCACAAGCTCATTAAGTTGCAGGGAGACAACCATGTTTAAAAAAAAAAAAACATTTCTCAACCGCTGTGACGAAAATCAGAGATTACGACAGGCGCAGCAGCAATAACATAATGCCATGTCTTCTCCGTGTTGATGAAACAGGGATCGAGACCAATCTCATTTGTTCTCAGTCACGCCTCAGCGCTCCTCTTAATATGCCTACACCAGAGAGAAAGGGACTCCAGCTCCTGATCCTCAAGCTGAAATCAGCGGGGAGAAAGGAAGTTCAAGGGTGCAGTTCAGCGTCCAGATCCTGACACAGTTGCAATGAATATACTGACGTCTGATGACATTTGATGACAAGTCAGTTCCAGATCAGCTCTCACCCCCCCCACCCCCCCACCCCACCCCCACCCCACCCCTCACCCCCCCATTTTTTCTCCCGCTGTGACACTGTTGCCTTTCTAATCCTCTCTCTTTCTCCTCCCATCACGGATATGATTGCTTCTGTTGTTGTTACAGCTGGGGTTAAGAGAAGGGCTACGTATGCATTGATGTGATTTCTCTACAACGTCACGGAGAGAGAGAGAGAAAAAAAAAATTTAGATGTACAGTTAGAGATGAATGAATGCACTTCAGGGGCCTGTTTTTCTTCACGCTTTGACGACAGACTGACTTGGTTTAATTAACGATGATCCCCGAAGCGACAAGTGAGTGACTGAGCGGGATAATGACACCGACTGACAACAGAGGATTTGTTGTCCACAACGTGAGAGTCTGAGAGGAGAACGTGTTGCCGCATCACAGGCCTCCATCAAGTTTCTGTACAGTGCCAGTGCATGCCTGAGGTGCAGCGGGCATCATGGCACATTTTCACCTCAGTGTGTACAGTGTCATCAGGCGACAAATCACTCTACCCGTGCTCAATATTTATGTTTTCTTTCCAACTGTGTACACATTACACACATGCATGTGCACAGGAGCCAGCAGAGGATGACTGATTGGTCAGTTGACATCATCATTAAGACGATATATGTTTCATTTTAAAATAGAAGTGATTGAATGAAATAAGCATGGATTAGAGCACAGACCATATATTGCTAAAAGCAGAATAAAGAAAGGAAGATGGAAGGAAACTTTGTGGTTAATTGCAGCAGACAGACACAGGCCATGAAAATGTTTCTGCAGTCAGAAACTAATCAAAATGCCCGAGCTCTCAAGAATAAGAAGGAAAATACATAAATAACCTGCAGAGGACAGAGACCCATTGATTGTGTCCAAACTGTAATTACAATCTGAACGTTCCAGCGAGGCAATTCATCTTTTTTAAAAATCGTTTATTTTCCAATTAGTTTTTGCCACTAAAAACATCAACAAACATCAACAAACTGGCAACTCTGAACAATTTTCATTAAAAAAAACAATCACGTCACTGGACAAACTGAGCGACACCACTAACAGTGACATTCCTGACTGTCCACAGTCATGGTAAAGATCACTGCACCCCCTTGCTCAGTCCCAGCATGCTTTGTGCTATCCAACAAGATGTTCTTTCTGGGAGTGAATGTTGACAGTCCCCCAGACTGCTAATGTTTACCCACAAACACTCACTGCATCAAAGGTCGCTGTTTGACGTTTAACACAGAGAGTGCACTGGAGAGAATGAGGGATAGGGTGGGGAGAGTGGGTGGATGGATGGGTGGGTGGGTCAGGGGTACATACTGTATATCACGCCCTCCGTGACCCCTCTTAGTCTAGTATAGATTACTGTGGAAGTGTTTGCCTGTGGAAGCCTTTGGACCGGTGCCCTTTACCGTCCCTTGATATTCCCTTTCATATTTTTGAGTTTCCTGTCCATTCAAAGGCTCAACATGAGCTTACGAGATCCGGTCGAGGTTGAGAGGAGAAACATGTAGAGATGTATGCTTGTTGAGTCCACAGGGAGGCAGACGTGGAGGGAATCAGGGATGCAGCGTCTGCACCATGACCCTAATCTCTGTCCATTATGCACATTACCCTACATCACTTGCAAAACATGCGGGATTGGTGTGTGTGTTTGAGTGTGTGTATTTGTCTGTGTGTCTGTGTGTGTGTGTGTGTGTGTGTGTGTGTGTGTGGAGGAAGGTAGCGATGGTAAACAGAGCCATGTGCTTGTGTTGTTGTGGAGAACCACAAGTTTGCGAACAACCGGGTCTCCTGCAGCACACCGTCTGTGTGACGTCAATCGGGGACCGGTTGTCACGAAAGACGTCGGACACAGATGGACAGACTCCTTCCATTTCTTTGCAATGTTTTTTTGCATCATTTTAAATTGATTTCTTATATTTTGCTCACCAAAAAAAAAAATCCATTCACCTTTAAAATAACGAAGAAGAAGCAAGTAACAAATAACAAAAAAATGAAAAGATCTGCATAACAAAACAAGGAGTTTTTTCACATTATTTCGGTAACTTCTTCTTAATCGTAGACCTCGCAGACATAGAAGGGGAATATATTCCTTCAGCATAAACATTCATTAACAGGTGACTAATGTCCAGTAAGAATATGTTGCACCTTTCAGGCATGTGCAAATAGCTGCTGTTTTCTCCCTCAATGTGCAACATTTCACTGAGTGGGAGATTTTATGGAAGCGTCTCTCACATTAACAACCAACGTATCAAAGAGCATTCACACATACACACTTACAAGCATTTAACAGCACCAATGTAAACAACATATCAGACAGACAGAGCTGTCCATTAAAGTTGACCTTTTAGATGCCAACTGTGTGTGGGGGGGGCCCTCGGGCGACATAGTTGTGCAGCGCGTCGCCATGGTAACAAGGCCCCGGCGGTTCAGTCGATAGCAGTTTTTGGGGTTTAAATGCCATCGGAGAGAACGGTAAGGAGTAACCAGTTGTGTAACGAGTTCGTAAGGACGGTATAGTCATTGCAACTCATTAGCAAAGATGGCCTTGTGGGCGACAGTAATTGCCGTGGGAGGGGAAGGGAATGAAATGTCATTAACCGTTACTCCTGCCCACCCACATGTCCCCGGAGACTCCCATCAGCCTCGGGTAGATGCTATCTGCTTTTAAAAACACATAAACACATCCTCCCCTGAACGCCCTTCGGTTTCCCATACTCCCCTTCGGCTCAATTGTTGCTTTGTCCTGATAATCAGCATTCAACCACCTCCACACACACACACACACACACACAATCACACACCAGTTCCTCATCATCGGAGGCCTTACATTGTTATGCTCTTATAAAACACCTGTGATAAAGTCGTTGGAGTAAACTGGTGTCCTGAACAGAGACACCAGGTCGGCTCTGAAGCTTTCCTACACACAATGTATCTGAGGTAAAAAAGACCAGGGCGGGCCTGCAGGAGGAGAGCTAAATATAACTGATCACTGTTTGACCATAAGGTGATTGAGCAATAAGGTCCTCCCCGAAACAGAAGGAAGTGAGAGGGCTTTTTTTTCAAATGAGGGAGAAACTCACATATGGTAGATTGATATCCTGTGGTTTCTTGGAGGAGATGATAGGGATCAGAACATGATGAAGCGGTGAGAGATAAAGAACATATGAGGGGGAGGAGGACGGCAAATATTGTGTAAATGCAAGTGTAAGTTTAGAGGAGTGTTGCAAAATATTGTGCGTTTCTGAAAGATATCGAGTCTTTTTTTCTGTATTATTGTGACTCACATGAAAACATGAGACGAGACAACCTGTTTTTTGGCGAGTGACAACTTGAAAAACAGAAAGAAAATGGCACTTGATTGCTTCTAAAAGTATCATCCTTTTTCTACACTTTCTGACAAACTTGTTACTCCCTGTATGAGAGTATATGATGATAAGTCAAGGGAAATATGGAGCCTGATTGCAGGTCAGTCTCGATCATTAAAAGCCTCTTATACAGGGTGCGAAACAAGGACAGTTACTGAGGGAGCTGACCCCAGACAGGTGAACCCAGAGATTAGGTTTGGTGTGTTTCTCTCTCTCTCTAGTCTCTCTCACCAGTCCATGCAGCACATCTCTTTCTTGCTTTCCCACCCCATCTCTCCTCGAGCCCTCAGGAGGGATGAGCCATTGGCCTGGATCTACCTCGGCACCAAACGGTTCCTGATTTGGCCCACTTTCCCCTGCTCTAAAAAAGGGCCACCAGCATTCGAGCCGGAAAAAAAAGAGAAAGATCTAGTCGCTCTGTCAAAAATGAGCATAAACACTTCCTGAAATGATACAGGCCATGCTGACAGTCACAAGACATTTCTGTGGCAAATAAAGAATGAAGGATTGAACAAAAAAAAAAAACAAGTTCACAAGACAGAGGTCAGTCACACGCAGAGAGTGACAAGCAGCCAAAGATGAGAAAACAGTAATTACTAACAGTGGCAGCGACAAAATGTCAAGGACTTGTTGTTGCTGCTGAGTCACAAAAGAGTGAACTGAATTTAATCATATTAACTTTTGTCACTGTAACATTGTTGAACAGGTCAAGATGAAATAAGACAGCGAGGCACTAATCTCATGAGGAAACAGAGAGAGGGAAATGGCCTCATAATTTCTCAAACATGTGGCAGACAGACCCAGAAAACCCAGCCTTGCATAAGGAAGCTGTCAAAATTTAAACAAAGCAGAGGAGAAAAAATGCACATTTAGACGTTTAGCTGCTTCATAGCTACAATAAAAACTGATGACCCTCACTGGAGTGACTGTGTGTAAGGCTGTTGAACTCTTAAATTTTAAATCAAACACTAAACTAAATCAGAGCTACAGCTGAAGCATAATCCTCTGAAACACAAAGCTGACACTTCCTTGGGTCGAACAAATCTGTCCACCGTCTGCTCACCATCTCCACTTGCCGAGGGTCCAGGTTGGTTGGCGCAGAGGCCGGCACGGCGAATTGGATCTTCTTCCTCTCCTTGGGCTCCCCCTCGACTTCAGTCGACTCAGAGGGATCCATGGCTCTGGATCCTGGGGGGGTCTGACTCCAAGCAGAAAGGAGAGGTCGCTGCCCAAAGATCACTTTAACCTTCCTGGAGGAACCTCCCACTGCTGGGTAGTTCCACTCTTGAAGAGTTGTCTTCTCTGTCCTGCCTCACTCTGACTCCCTTCTTCTCTTGGAAAAAAACAAACTGAACACACTCTCTGTTTTCACCCCCCGTCCTCGTTTCCTCTCCACCAGTTGCTAATATTCTCTTCTACCTCTCCTGTTCTCCCCCTTCCACTCTTTCTCCCCTTCCTCTCAACCTGTGCAGCTGGAGTGATGAAGCAAGTCCTTAGATCTGACTGTGAGGGAGAGAGGTGGGCGGGTAGAGGGTGGAGGGGAGGGACCAAGGTCCAAAAGAAGGTGGAGATATCAGGAGAGAGGGGAGGGGCCTGAGCAAATAGGGGAGTAGGGAAGAGAGGAGGATGTAACAGGGTTGGAGGAGGGGTTGGCTGTGTGTTTTTTTTCTATCTATCTAAGCTGAAGTTGATTTGTAATCAGAAAAAAAAATAATCTCATCACATCAGCTGAGCCTCTTTTGGCCTCTATTTGTGAATGAGAGATTTATGCCGAGAGAGGGAGGGAACAGGGAATGAAGGAGGGATAAACAGGAGATATGTGTGGCGCATGCAGAGGGGAGTTTACATGGGGATCCAGTAGCTTAGCCCATGCTACTGTCTTTACTAGATTTATTAGGTCTGATGGTGTTATGATGATTTTTCTGCCTCACCAGAAAAATGCTGGGATTGACGATTTTTCTTTCATTCTACATAAATTCATTTATAACTGGAATAAAAACCCATTAAAAATGTTTATTAACCCACAAATTGCACATACATCTGATGAAATGCATGAAATTAATTAAATATAATTAAATAACAAAAGAAGATAGAATTGAGATTTTTCAAAATGAAAAAAAACAGACTGAATATAGTGAATGTAAAAGAGGGGGGGAGGGAAGAGGAGGATTGTTGATGGTCATGTAAAGGGAATAGAGTGAGAGGGGCAGTTTCAGTGCTATTTTCAGGTCCTTGCTGTTATTTCACTCACATGGCACAGGGATTTGGACAGTGAAGAGAAGTGGATTTGGCCTCAGGGCAGAGTTGAGCTTTGGCATGGGCTGAGGAGGAGAAGAAGGAGGAGGAGGAGGAGGAGGAAGAGTGAGGTGGCTGGAGGGGCTTGGTGGGCAGAACAGAGAAGAGGGTCAAGGTGTATATGTTGCTCTGGGAGTGCAATTGTTGTCTAAAGAGTCCACAAAACTCATTAAACAGTCAACTGAGTGTTTAGCCCGCCGGTCAGAGCAAACATGCCAACATGTTGTTTATTCACTTTTTCTATGTGGTGGTGGTGAGGAGGGAGAAGAGTGGTGGGGGGGTTGTTTTTTTTTTTTTAAAGGGTTTGCCCAAGTGTTTAATTCTGCTACAAAGCCACTCCTGTCCAAAGCAAAGCACCACCTCCACATGCCTGCAGGTGGCATCTCTTCATATACATAAAGGCTGAGAGGTTGAGGTTTCAGTGGACAACGAGCTCAACAAAATACAGACTAAGTAGCTGCTAAAGAAATGTGACCTTTTTTTCAGTCACCCGCTGCCATTTGATATTGTTCCAGATTAGTTGTATAACTTAAGCTGGAATTGTGCAATATTTCATGAGGAATGCGTGACAGGCTGTGTTTCAGCGACCAGCTTATTACAAGCTGTAGAATTCATTCAACATCTAGTCAAACAGTGATTTAGTTCGTCACATAATGAGCAATTAAATTGGGGAATTTATTTCTCCATTCACAAGTCTGGGATCAGAGAGTAATCAGAGAAAAAGGTGCTTCCTTTAATGATTTAGACAGCTCACAGAGTCTTAAAGACATGGTGTCTGAGCAGCCGCACAGGTGCATCTCAATGCCTTTTGTTCCATATAAACGAAAAAGATATAACACAGAACTAAATGCAATCAGCACAAATGCTGAACGCTTGTTTGTTTTGAGGGGACTAAACACAGAGCTGATTAACTGGTGTTATGTCAGAGCTGTGGTCGCTAATGCCAGTCAAAAAAAGCTGAAATTCAGAAGAATTTCCCTCTCGAAACTCTCCCTATGGTCACATTAGAGACAAACAATACTCTGTTTGTTAGTCTTTTGTCTTTTACTGTATCATGTGTCATGTGTTTGGCACCTGGCATCTGTCTTCTCCAACACAACCTTGGATGTTCTTCCTCCTTCCTCTGTCATTCCAGAGACGTATGACAGGTCCGCAACACAACAAAGCCTCCTTTCGTAACGTTGGTACAACCCTATTCTTAGTCTGACAATCACACTTATTTTATAATCAACTGCCTACCAGCATATTGTCTCTGTTTAAGTGTCTGTTTGAGGCCCATAGAAAATTTCCACGTTTGAAAAATTAAGTGTCTACTCTATTCAGTTTAACTTTGTTTGCATCACAGTGTCGACAGAGTTTGCTGCGCAACCACAAGCAAACCTGAGAGGACAAGCCAAGATAAAACTGGAAAAAACATAAAAACTGTCAAACAGACTAAACAAGCAAGTGCAAGGCTGGAAAAGTAAACATAAATAAGATGATCATCTGATCTGAGACTCCAACAAAAGAGGAGACATTTCATTTCCAAAAATTATCACAGTTTTCTGGCAAAATAAAATGTATGTTTGAGTCTTGATTTTGCAGGTTTAGCAACTGCAGGTAAACAGGAAGATGTTTATTTAGAAAAAATAGAGATCTAATAATAACATCATTACAAAAAAGAGATTCAAATCAAGTAATTTGATTGGAAAAGAAGGTGCTAACATGGTATATATAAACCTCAGAGTTCATAAACTTCAAGGTCATGTGCTGCACTGCATTGTTATTCACACATAAGAGAATAGTTTGATTAAACCAACTTTGATGCATATTAAAGGATTTATAGAAAAGGATACAATAACATGTGGAGCTCCTACAGAGCAGGTGACTATAAACATTTGTTGTATTTCACTAAAAGTTGACTGAGAACAGAAACATCGTGCTGAATAATACATACTGCCTGGATTAGAGCACCAGAAAAATCAGATTTTGGGCAACAGTAAATCCGATTTTTTTTTATTATCAGTCAGACAACACATTCTGTTCTTGGGCAAATCCAACAATATTTACTCATGGGGGTTGCTTTGCCCTGTCAGCTTGTCATCTCTAACTCCACACGAGCAGTTGGGGGTTAGGTTAAATTTAAAATGTGGAGCTAAAATATTCAAACAAACACGAGCAGCCTGCCCTTCTGCCGTATGGATTACTAGAGAGACAAATTGTCAGGTAAGCTTTCAAATCTACGAACACAGAGGTGTCAAAGCTGCCAGGCATCGTAAAATCCTCGGGCTTCTGTCATTAACAGAATAACTCCACACTGCTGACACACTGACAAGTCAAACAAATTGCTCTTGTTGGAACCAACATGGATATTCCACAGCATATGAACTCATTTGCACATAAATGGATTAACAGAGAAAATCACTTGTTAGCACAATTTTTATTTTCTGTGTGAGCCTCAGCTGATCTTCATATTTCATCCTGTTGCTGAGCCATATTATTGTATATTATTGTGGAAAAACTACTAGCTTTTATATAAAGTTTGTGAGGTTGAATACCACTGAGGGTGTCTGTATTTGCTTGAACTTTTAAGCCTGATATGTCACTCTCTTTTTTTTTTTGATGCTGCTATCTGCCTCCATTATTAGCTCTTCACTATGTTTATACATTTTGTTTTAGATGTGTCATTTAATCACTTTGCTGGCAGAACCAGAGGAAAAACCTCTGCAAGATGGATCATACTTGGAGCCTGTGAACACCATAATAACTCAAGCGGCAAGCAGGACATGCCATACAAGATATGTGACATTTGCACTGTACACATACACACACACACTCACACACACATACACACACACACACACACACACACACACTCCAAACCAGCTTCGAAGACAGATTAGGAAAACTGTAATTCTATCTCCTAAACCGGGCATCTTGTACCATGTTACAGTTACTGAGTGAGAGCTGACAAAAACTTTCCTGTTATGAAAGCAATTTACGGGCCCTGCAGACGACACTCGATCTGCTATGACCAATGCATTCTGGGTATTTTGGCCAAGTTAAAGTAAAGCACAAAAAATGGAACAAGAACTTGTTTTGTACAAACAGAAGAGGAGACAAAAATCTCATGCTTTTTTATTAGAGCTCATCCCCAAATCTTAATTCTCACAATGTGTCCGATAGTTTAGCAGTAATAAGCTGATAACTTCACAGGGGATTTCAGGGACAAACGTCACTGTAAAAAGTGAGATACTCCATTAATCAGGATCACAGAGAGGCTTTGTATCAGCAAAGCAGGTGTCCTGGTAACTCTATTGAGGGGCACAGAGAGGCACTGCCAGTCAGTCAACACATCACTGGACTCTTCTCTCACCCCCCCCCACCCCACACCCACCCTCCCTGCCTGGTTATATAATGAACCATCACACAGTAAACAGGTCCTGCTCGCATGAACAGTCATAGTAACATACACTTTGGAGAGCTGCACTGCCTGGCAGTTTCTGTGTGCTTCAATTGTCATGCACTGTGATGGTGACGAAGGATGCATGTGCACCATCTGCTGTCCTGTTTGTGCAATTACAATTTAGAACAACAAGTAAATGATTATTAAGGTTTATGTAATTTATTTTGTTCTCTAATCCTATCCTGAGGTCCAAGGTCAAAGGTCAGATACAACTTAAGAAATTTCATGAGTTCCTAAAACTCATCGTTACTTTCTAGTAGCAATTATATTGATCTTCCTGTCAATGATTTGTTTCCAGGCCTTTTTTATTCAATATCAATGACTTATCAATGTCTTAGATTTTTATGGGTGTATACATTTTCTTTTTTAAACATGTACTTTTTTTTATTATTTAAACAATGAAGAACAATGTAACCCAATGCTGTATGATTTTACATACTTTTTCAGGCGGGTGGCTGTTTTTACTTAAAGCCAAGTTGCCTGATTGATGGAGGGTTTCCTAAACTATTATGTCCCCTGTGTGAAAAACTTGGTCTAAAATTGTGCGCTGAGCACTGTACACAAAAATATGACAGAAAAACAGGGACAGAAAGGGGATTACCTCCTTGGCTTGTTAGCATTGCAACGTCAGGCGCCAGGGAACCAATATCCATCTGGAATGTGTTGAGACAACACAGCGCATGATGGGATAATCCCTGAGAATTTAGAAAGAATCACAGGAATAAGGAGAGAAGAGACATAAGAAAAGAAACCAAGAGGGACAAGAGATAAGACTGGAGAAGATAAAAAAAACTTCCTGAAACAACAGAGAAGCAAATACAAAGTGTACATTAGTTTAGCATCAGTGTTGACAGTCAAACAGAGAGTCAGATTGAGGTTGGCAAACTGGGTCTTAGGACCACCACAAGGCCTTGTTGGGAATCCCAGTTGGAGTCCCCTGGAAAATTAGTTCATAGAAAGTTCATAATCGCTTCTTATTCTATAAAGAAAATCATTGTGAATAGGTAAATGTAAATGAGAATAGGTAAATATCTCTAAGTTTGGTTTATAGGAGACTGAGCATCAATAAAAATGTGTAGGTGGGACAGTTAATGTTTCCATACAAGTCATTTAATACCACTATACACAAATGTAGAACAACAGGAGATAAAAGAGGCTTAGTGGTTATATCTTTAATTCTGTAAATGATAAAAATTAAATTCCCACAAAAATTATTAAATCGTGTGCATTTACCAACAATGACATGTCACATGTGGTTCACTTTGCTGCAGAAAGAACAAAGGAAGATGGGTGGGACATACAGAGTGAGCCATTGATCAGGAGCTGGTGATATCAGGTGGAAATGGGTGGATCAGTGCAATGAAAGTAGGTGAAGGATAATATGGCTCCATTATACACATATCTATTCTGTTTGAAGGTTTTAGTCCATTCACAGTTGTTTGTACAGTTTCAGTAAAGACAACTAATTTCTATTGCTAAGAAATAAAAGGGACTTCTATGTGCTCTCACTTTAAAGGGGGAAATGGTAGAAAAACAGCTCTATCACCAATAAGTTAGTACTTTTCTTCTAAAGGGCACAAGAAATTAGATGCACCGAATTATTTTTTTTAAGTTACTTTGCCCAGTTTAAAAATAAACAGTTGTTGTTATATCAGGAAAATTGTTTTTTTTTAAGAAACACAAGTACACTACACTGAGTTAAGCATCTGGTGATCTGTTATATGGAAATGATAGGGCTGGTAAATATAAACAAATTCCAGTAGATGGCAGCCTTCTGTTACATTTGACTCTTATCAAAGCTCACCCCCTGTGGACTGCACAGGGCTACACAAATGGGGATTGAAATAGAAACTGAGGTGCTCATTTATGATGAAAACAAATTGAAAACTTTCACCTCTTAGGAACATTGAATACATATACTGATCACTAGCAAAAATTTGTGTCAGGATGCAAACCAAAAGAGAGAAAAACTTCTGATTTACAACTAGGACCTAAGATGGTGAAAAATGCATTGACAGTAAGATTTGGATGATTTAATGAGGTGAAGACTTTTTAAAGTTTGATTTGGAGATTTCATTAGAGCACACCTGGGTACAAAATAAAGAACAGAAAGAAAAGAAAAACATATATAGCCATTAAAAATGAAAACAGAGGTATGAGTGTTTGCGTGACTGACAGCACATGTGGGCGTGTGTGGGTGGGTGTGAGGAGTAAAGTAGAGTGGGGTGCTGGAGATGTAGCAGGTGGAAGACATGGTGGAGGCAGAGACAGAGGAGGACGTGGCAGTAGGGCAGTGATTTAATTAGCACCCTCTACCCCCTCCAGCCCTTCACTCATAGCATCAATAATGCATGGCCTCTTGTTTCCACTGCCATAATTAATCCTCTCTTACTATAATTAAAAGCCAAAAATCCCACAAGATGGTTCAGCTTGGCCAGGCACGGGTTGGTTTGGCACGGGAACTGATGAAAAACTCCAGAGCTTCACACACACACACCCTGTGGACCGACAGACAGACAGACAGACGTGTTGACAGAGAGATCAATAGTCAACTCCAACACAGGCAGAGTGAATGAGGCATGAAGGGAACCTGAAATACGTAGAAAATGTGACATGCAGGCAAATTAAATGAATGAATCCGACAGACTGACGATCTGAAGCGCTTCCTTGAGAATATGCTTTTGTGCATCCTGTTTGTGAATGAGTGAGAAAAGTGAGGGAAGAGTGAGCCAAGCACAAATCTACCAACCCTAGTTCCACTCCCTAGAAAGGAGGACGGATGTACAAGTACACAAACACACACACACACACACACACACACACACATACATACTTACACAGGCATCCTGCTCCCAGATGAGGTTTGTCTCCGCTGCAGCCAAGCCAGACGAGAGGGAGAGGTGGAGCTTTCTGATGCTGCAATTAGGACCACACTGTCTGGGCGAGCAAACTAGAATGAATATTTCAGTCCGGAGATCTCCATGGGTACCTATGGTGGGGGCCTGGCACACCTACAGGCACACACACACATGCAGACACCCACACACACACGCACATAGACAGATACACAACTTACCACGGCTGCCAGATTTATTCACCTCCCAATCACAGATGCCACAATTATCACATCAGTACCACTGCGTAAACGATGCCAACTGTTATGCTCATTGAACTATTGTACAAGGTTTACAATATCAGGATAAATATGCATCAGTAGGACCACTCGTAGTATGTAGCTGATGGTTTCTCCTTTGTGAAAATAGGTGCAACGAGCATCCGAGCTTGGCCACGTGCCAGGAAAAAAAAACTCAGTCGGTAGAGCAGAGGTCACATCTCACATGCAACCTAAATTTCCTCTCCTCTCCGTCGACCTTTTCTCGTTTCCTCAGACAAAGAGTACTAACCTCGCTCAGTCACCTCTTCGGCCTCTTCAGCATTTTTAAATGGTGCTTCACTTCAGAGGCTCCTGTGTGCACATCCTCTTCACAGCACACTCCCAGTCACACACACACAGGACTTGTACAATAGGAGCACTCCCTCTGGTGTGGGTTCATTGTCGATGCTCCTCGCAGCCCTCCTCCTGCCCCGCCGTCCTCGGCCCCATCTCCACTTGATTTATCGCTCTAAAATACCACTGCACTAATTAGTCAAGTAATTAATTAATAGGCATTTGCATTTGTGCATATGCAATTAGGGGGCTGGAGAGAGGAGAGTGCAGATGGGGTCCGGGAGTCTGGTGGGGGTGGGAGGGTCTGTGTATGTGTGTGTGTGTGTGTGTGTCTGTGTGTCTGTGTGTCTGCTGTATTTCATATTTGTGCCAGCAGAAGTTTGCACTTCTTCCAGAAAGACAAGTGAAGTGCAGGTCATCACCTCACATGTCTGAAAGTGAGAATAGGAGAAAAGGAGGCGGAGGATGACAAAGGTAAAGGGGTGTGGCCTGATGACTTTGAACGGCCATTGGGTGTCACTTGACCATAGAGGAAAAAAAGATTGATGGAGAATTTGATATCTTAAAGGGAAAGCGTTTCGGTTTTGCATTTTTGATTAGATGTGGAAAAGCACAGCAGGTGGCCCTTACTTAAGACTAATCCGTATACAAACAGGATGCAAAGTCATTCTAAAATATCATAATTCCAAACAAGTTCTCCTCTGGCGTTTCAATATCAGATCAAAGCCTCTCTGATTGGAGTCGCCTCCAGCCCAGCACTGGCTAAAGCCTCACTGTTGACATTTAGCATTTATTTTGGCAAGGTGACCTGAAGGTTGTTTGGGACTTGTTGAGAAGCATCAGCATCATGACCGCAGCCTTTGCATCTCCCCCCTTCTCAGTGCAGCTGAGGTAGGATAGGGCACCGACTTGGCTGGTGGCAAAGCTAGATGCCTCTCTACTCCTCCTGCACTCACACACACACACACACACTCACAAAAACACACACAAACACACACTGTCACATTCACCCCACCATGGCTTGGGGTAGTGCCAGGTTACCATCCCCTCATCCCATAAGGGATGAGACACATTAGTGAATGTGCGGCATCATGGCTCCCTAGCCACAGCTGCCACACCGCTGGTGACCCGAGGGATGACCCCGCAACTCCCCAAACACCCCCCCCTGAATTGTGGCTTCGGAGGAGATGTAGGGGTGATCCAGGCCCAAGGACATGATGAGCTTCTATCAGCTATTTCTCAGCCTCCAGGTCCCCATTCCCTCAGTCCGGTGGGTGTCTTTTTGCCAAGTTGGACTTGGTGGTCATAGAGCTCATTTCTCCCACATTAACTCCACTAATGTCCGCTAAATAGAGAGATCTCAGATCCTGGGATGGACACAATGCAGAGAAGCAAAGCACGCTGAAGGGGAGTAGAATGCTGGTGGTGAGGAATTCTTGCATCCATCCCTCTGATGTGCCAGCATGCCTCCTCCTAAATATTGGGCACCGCTGCCAGCTCCTACCAGCACCAATTCCCTGTCATCTACAGCTAAACCCCCTTCCTCCTCATTTTTCATACATCCCTAGTGGGCCTGCACACCTGGGTCTCACTCCTCACTCTCTCTCACTGTGTCTGAATGACTCTTTTCCTCCCTCTCTCTGATGCTCGCCCCTGCAGGCGCCCCTTGCTCAGCATTGAATGCCGAAAAACACCAGCAGCAGCTTTGGCAAACCTCACACATTCGGACACAGCAATCAGTAAGCATTTGATCTTCTCACTTAACCACATGAGCACCAGTCCTCACACACATACACACACACGCACACACACACACACACACACACACACACACACACACACACACACACAAGCATGTAGCAGAAGCCTATGTAATATTATACCTTTTAATCTGATTCATTTGCAGCTTTGGCAAGTGGGTCAACTGTGCACCGGTTATGCCCACAAGAGTCAGAACAAATCACAATTGGTTTTAGTTGTCGTTCCTCTGACTACGTTGAAGCATAATTTGATCCAATTAGGTAAATAAATAAACAATATGCCTTCTGTTCCACCGCCTTAATGCACTTATAATGCATCCCCATCCCCCTACCCCCACCCTGCCTCTGAACCAGAGATGTGATGGAGGGTAAACCCTGCAACTAAACCCTGTTTACCCACCTTTCATTTGCTGAGGAGTTAATTGGTGTAATTTTATAACGGGTTACAGTATCATTGCTTTATCTTTATAAACTGATCATTTATATCATTGAGAATGAAATCTTTTTAAGAGGGTAACGGATTAATGGCTTATGTAGATATAATTAAAAAGCAGAACTTGGTTTTGGGGTCAATAACACTGAAATTTGCGGCTTAAACACTTAATGGACGACCCCGAGCTGAGTGACTATAATATTCCAACTGGAAGTCAGCGAATGTGCTGAACTTATTAAATTGTAAATTCACCTCCTGTAACATCACTTTAATCTTCCTTACAGTGAGTGGTGGGATATCGTGCGGTTCTAGTTTAAATCGCATTAAGCATTGACTCGTGAGTTTGGCAGGTAAATGGGAAAATTCACAGGACTGATTTACAAAAAAAAAAAAAAGATAGCCTACATCTCTTGAAGCAGCAGCACAGGTCAACAATGATGAGTTTTGTTGTTCCACCATTTTATTTTCTCTCTCTCTCTTCTGTTTTTCCTCCTTTTTTTCTGGCTGTGTGAGCTCTAGCGCGGTGACAGATGGCGAAGCCCTCCTCCTCCTCCTCCTCCACCACCACCTCCTACCTCCTCCTCCTTCTTCTTCTTTCTCTCTCTCTCTTCTTCTCCCTCTCCCTCTCTCTCTCTCTCTCTGTCTCTCTCCCCCCGCGGGCAAATCTCTCCGAATGCGGGCGCATGTCAATCACCGGGCTCTCATGTGATGGCTCTTGCCGGTGACGTGCCAGCCATATGGGCGCTGGCATCACAGCCTTAGCTGGTATGTAACCCCGTCCCCGGTAGCTCACGGTTGCCACACGCGCACTCACTCACTCACACACACACCCTTACATACACACACACACGCATACATGCATACATGCTCACTTACTCACTCACACTTATACACACAGACAAGCCAAGACACACGTTCGCTCACAAGCTCCGGTTATTCGAGTGCGCGCGCTGGGAGAGAAGCACCCCTAAACAACCCATCAGCAGCGCCAGTGCGAGGAAGACGCGCGCTGCCTGCACCTACACGCTGACACGGAGCGTTGGTTCGCTCACTCGCGCGGTCCCTGAAGATGGTCTGAAACTCAAGCGCGTTTTTTTTTTTTCCTCCCATCCCCTGTGAAGAGCTCGAGCCGAGGTAAGTTGGAACATAAACAACAACACTAGCGGAAAAAAAAATCCTGTTTGCTTGAAGTGCTCTTTCAAAATGGTGGAGATAATTAATAAAAATGATTAGAATTAATGTGAGGTGTTTTTTTTTTATCTCTGTTAAAAATAGTTCTGCTTCTGTCGATTGTCTATTTTGGGAAATTAAATCACCTTTATCGCCTACACTTTACAGAGCTGAAGGCTTATCCAATGAATCCATATCTAATCGTCGTCGTCGGTCTCTGACTTTGCGCTGGTATGCAGCTATCGATCCAAATAGCCTATTAAAAACTGGCGATAGCGAACTATAAAATCCACTCTACTAAAAAAAAAAAAAAACAGTCATGAATGGATATAAGATATTTCCAATGTTTGTCGTTATATTAGATTTCCGTGTGAGCACGCTTGCACATCCCCACTCCCCCGCTCTCCCACTGCGTGCCCTTCAACTTTTGACATCCAAATCTACCTGGATTTTAAGAGCTAAGATCAAATACCAAGCTCGAGTCAAAAGGCAGGCGTCTTCCGGTCCCGATTTTGCTCCTTCAGGATCATTTACAAGGAGCAATCCTGTCCTGTGGACTGGAGTAGACCCCCTATCAGCAGCGCTGTAAATAGATCATATCGGACACTAATTTGTTTTTAGAGATTCCTGCGTCTGGACCTTGAATCCAGGAAACAAAAGACTATGAGTATGCAAGATAAGACGTTTTATGGATTTTGATATCAACGCCGTTGTCTCAGCGAAGGACGTTCTCAAGCTTAGTGGGGGATTTATTAATGATTTTGTCGATGATTTTCACGTTCAATCTCGGAGCAAATGAAAGGGTGGGACAACGCCATTGACTGTGACAGGCAGTGTGCAGAATGATTTATCTCTGTTTGTCTACTTTTATCCTCAACAGTCTCGGCCTATCTCGACGTAAAAAAATGTTTTAAACACCGTCGTTGGTGGTACAGCGAGCTTTTGCAGTTTTTTGCGATATTGGAGAGGCTAATTATGTTTCGCGAGTTGTGTTTTTTTTATATTTAACGAGGGCTAAAAGGATACAAGCGATTTCCATCTGTGAAGGGTTATCGCTTACTAAAAAGTGCTTTGAAATCATGCACTCGTGCATACTGAATTATGTGTGAAATCTATTTCGTGTAAGCTGCATGGTCTGTTAATTAAACGTTGTTGTGTTTTTTTCTTCTAATTGAGCAAACCTCCTGAGCCTGAGATTTAAAAACTAGATTTTGCCCCTGGCACACCCCCCGAGATAATTAACCAACCATCACAGTCTACCGTACTATGGGCTGCAAGTCTATCTACTGCTGCACTATAATAATAGATGGGATGTGAAACGTGTTAAGGAGTAAGCCAATAGAGGCTTATTGAAGCTGTCAAAGATCACCTCGTCTCTCTGTAGCCTTGTTTCTGGGATGGGACTGCACTTACTAATTAAGTGGTAGGCTGTTCAATTTATTTTTTCTTAATTTATTTTAGATGGATTAAATAATATGTTTGCTTGATAGTTAATTAATAATAGTTAAGTGCAGTTTGATTAGTGATTTCTCATAGCCGAGCCTAGAATGATTTTTAGCTAATTTTCCAAATATTTTTGAAGCATTTTTTTTTTGCCTGAAAAAATATATTGTTAGTAATTGTAGAAATAGCAGCAGAAGCTAAGATTAGGTTATATAAAATTTTACTTCAAAAGTTTTTGTATTTTTTATTTTATTTTCAAGGTCTTTATTTTATAAGGTTGGTCCTTGTTTATAGGCCATGATATAAAAAAATACTAATAAAGCCTTTTTACAGCTTGAGTCAGGATATGTCTGTTAGCCTTAATTTAATAATCAGCTTGGCTTTAAACGGAGCTACAGCATCAATTAAATAAAATCCCTTTTGCCTCCTCTGTGGAGAGGTGTATGGTGTGGATGAATAGTTCTGGAATGCAGCCAGGAGTGTATATGGGCGTCAGGAGGAGTGAAAGTGGGGGCCCCCATGGGACCTGTAATGTGGCCCCTGCCGCTGGGACCCGCTGCGAAAGGACGCGACAGGGCATGCGGATGACAGCAGGGAATTAAATGGGGATACGTCTGGCTGTAACCCAGCGCAAAGCTCCTAAAGCTGATTTCTCTCTTTTTATTTACACAAATTAAATTATTTGTTCTTTAGGCTAAAATAAGAAATTACTTTTTTCATTGCAAAAAAGTCGCCATTGAGGGAGAGTTTACATCTTCCACCTTGAAATAAAAATAATTTTTGTAGAACTTCGATAAGGCCTGCTTCTGTAGGCTCAATATTCGGATGTTTACGTGAGTTTTGTGTAACCTCTTAACGTTTTTTACGCTTTGAAGTCAATATAATAGAAATATCTTTGTTTTCACGTTGTATGTACATATGTTCACTATATGCGTTTTCTATGCCAGTGAAGCCTCACTTTCGATTTCCTTGTTTCCTCTCTCCAGAGCCACAATGTTGACGAGGCTTTTCAGTGACCCCTCACTGCTTCCCGATGTGCAGAAATACTCCGGATGGGCGGAGGACAGCGATGGCGACGACTCCAAGCTCAAAGATGATGACCAGGACACCCAGGACGACATGGATGGATCTGAACTGAGGGGAGGCAGCCGGACGCAATCCGAGCACGCCGGGGAAGACGACGACGATGACGGGGTGGAGGAAGAGGACGATGGAGAGGATACAGAAGGGGACAGGCCCAAGAAAAGGGGTCCCAAGAAGCGCAAAATGACCCAAGCCCGGATCGAGCGCTCCAAGATGCGGCGGGTAAAAGCCAATGCACGGGAGCGCACACGCATGCACGACCTAAACTCTGCGCTTGACAATCTGCGTAAAGTGGTGCCCTGCTATTCCAAAACGCAAAAACTGTCCAAAATCGAGACGCTGCGGTTGGCCAAAAACTACATCTGGGCTCTGTCGGAGATATTGCGCTCTGGAAAAAGGCCCGACCTGGTGTCCTACGTTCAGACTCTGTGCAAGGGACTCTCCCAGCCCACGACCAACCTGGTCGCGGGGTGCCTGCAGCTGAACTCCCGTAACTTCCTAACCGAGCAGCAGTGTCAGGACGGGAGCAGATACGGGTCTGGCTCCTTCTCCATGCATTCCTATCCCTACCAGTGTGCGCGCCTCTCCAGCCCCCACTGCCAGCCGGGTTCGAACTCGCATCCGCTGAGGACGCACGGCTACTGCTCGGCTTACGATTCTCTGTACGGTGGGAGCGGATCCCCTGAGTATAACAGCCCCGAATATGAGGGGCCCCTCAGTCCACCCCTGTGCATCAATGGCAACTTTTCCCTGAAGCATCAGGGCTCTGCGTCCCCCGAAAACGAGAAGGGGTACCACTACTCTATGCATTACTCCGGCCTGCCTGGCTCAAGGTCCACCGGGGCCCACAACCTGGTGTTTGGCTCCTCGGGGGCCCGGAGCGGCATTCACTCTGAAAACGTCCTGCCTTACCATGACATGCACTTACACCACGAACGGGCCCCCGTGTACGATGAACTGAACGCGTTTTTTCACAATTAAAATGTGAAACCTATCGTGCGTCCCCTTGCAATCAACAATCTATCCACGGCACACTTTTTTGACAAGCTTACCTGCCAGGACTTAGGCATTCTGGAGAGATGTGTCACTCGTTGTCATTCGTGTTTTCCTTTAATTTATTTCGTCTTAATATTTGATTTTTGTTTATTCTGCTATAGTCAGGGATGTAGTGGAGGGTAATTCACCTAACCCACAATCTTATGTCACGAAACAGAATATATCCAGTTTTTTATAATATGGGGAAAAAAGAAATTTGAAGAAAAAATGAAATCAACACTTATGATGATAAGAGAATTTCAAATTATTCATGTTTTCAAGGTGTGATTAGTGTTTGTATCGATGGTTGTTTGCATTTTGACTGGAAGTCAAAGTTTACCCACTTACCACTATATTACTGACTACAGCTACACCTTGGCATTGGCTATGATTTTCTAACAATATGAAATTAGAAATAAATCAGTGAACAAGCTAATGCAAATCACATTTACTCGCCTGTACGTGCGAAATTAGAAGGTTGTAATTTTTTGCAAATATTGAAATTTAAAGACATTAAAGAGGGGAAACTCTGAACCGACAAAACTGTACTAGTTGGGTTGTTTCAGAAGAATATGTTCTTAACAGAGTAGATCAATAGTTTCGCATCTATGCAAAACCCAACGAGACCACAGAGCGAGGCAACAGGGCCCAGAAAGACACTGTATGTTGTTTCATCAGCACTGCTGCACGCACGGGTGCGCGCAGACACACAAACACATTAATACACACACACACACACACACACACACATACAGAACTACTCACACACACACACATACACACACACTCACACTCACACTCACACTTTGGAATTGACACTCACGAATCTGAGAATGAGCTGGCCGAAATGGTTTGATTTCCAAACAATCATCAAAATACAATTAAATCAAACATTTTCATGTTTTCTTTTTTATTCTTATTTATTCATTTTAACTTTATTCTTCTTATTAAGACATTGCACTGTAGTTTGATTTTAAATTAAACTTTTGTTCAACATTTTCGTTTTGATTTGCGATGATTTGTTCAATAAGTTATTATTATTATTATTATTATTATTATTATTATTATTATTATTATTATTATTGCACGTATTTATTGTGTTGTTTTTTGTAATTAATGTTAATAGTCTTTGGAAATGAAGGGATCTCATGTGTTGCTGAGCATTTTTTTTTCATAAAATTCAAGTCTTTCAACTTTGTATTCAACCAACTGTGTGGTAAAATAAAAAAAGACAATAAATGAGATTGTGTAACTCGATTTATTTACACCTATCGAATTACCTTGGCATCCACTAACATGCAAAATTCAATTACTAATTCTGTCTTTATACCTTATGGAGGATTGATAAATCGTTTTAATATTGAATTTAAAGGGTATTTGCATTTGAAGGACATTGGAATAATTAAATATGCAACTTGGCTTTCAGATTAAATAAAAAACATGCGCCACTTTTTTTTATTGGATAAAATGAGGCTGATGATGCCTGGTGCCACAACCTGCAGGAGCTCCTCACAGAGCCTCAGGGCCTTTATCCTATAAACTGGGACAGGAGCGAGAGGGCAGTGTTGCCATTCTTCCCGATTAAGTAAACTGGTGCCAATGCGTCATTCTCGCTTGGCAGACAACTCAAATGTACTAAGCAGTCTTTAAAAATGTATGCAATGATTTAAATTGCAGACCTTAGGAGGAAAAAACAGATTGTTGTAAATTTTCATTCAGTGACTGGAGAATACAGACCGACTGAAGTCTGGACAACCTGGTTAACAAACACAAAGGATGCAGATTAAGTGATGCCAAACACTGCATACAAGGTCACGAGGAGAATAATGGTGGTTTGTTTCATATTCTGTCGACAAATAAAGCAAGATGCGAGAGAAAAATTTGGTTCAGCACCAAGGAGAGCTCCTGTAACTGCGTTTGATTCAGGCGGTCTGAGTTAAAAACTTGGTAAAAACAAAAAAACAATCCAAACACACTGTGGGCAACATGATTATATCACAACAAGTAACTGGCATATTTTAGGAGCTATTTTTAGATTTTTTCTCAACATCACCAGGACACACACGTTTTGCAGATCTGTTGGTTTCACACCAGCTTTCTTCAATGCATAAGAAATGACAGAGCCTTGACGACTAAAGAAAGACGAATCCATAAAAATTATTTTAAAAAACTCTTCAGTGTTTTCGATGTTTTGTTGGTCAACTAATTTATTTGCTTCCGCATTTATTCCGGAAACCAAGTTTTATTATATAGTAGGCTGAAAAAAACTTTGTCTTTATAAGTTTGATTTTGATAAAAAAGAGCCTAATAAACGTTTCGACATTGACAAAACACAGGCAACAATGCCGACGACGAAACATAGTTTTACGTTATAATAACATTATATCCGTTATTTTTAAAATGTCTTTATGTTTTTGATTTCCATCTTTCGATAATGAATTAAACATTGGACATAAATAATGGATTATTTCATAGTTTCACTTCTTGTAACTTTAAACACACATCTCATATTTATGTCATACATTAGGCCTATAAACATGGATTCACACTGCATCATGAATAAATGGATTTATTTATTTTAGGCTGTTTAAATTAATTAAATCTGTATGTTCGTTAAATATATTTAATCATCTTCTTTCAAAAACTTGAACTGAGGCCTACCATAAAAGGAAAGTTACCGTCCATAAGAGGGTTTCCTATTATTATACGACTGCACAACAGGAATATTAGTTGTTTGTCTGTTCAAAAAATGGTGACCACACACACACACACACGCATACACACACATACACACACACAGTGCAAAGGGCAGCCGTTGCCACCCCGGATGGGTTTGGAGCGATGCCCCGGGACCCATATGTTCCCCAAAATGTCCTGGGTGCTCTCTGCTGTAAGGACGCACACAGGCTTTGGGAGGCGACCAGTGATAGTGACCAATACTAATTCTAATATCAATATCAGGACTCAGATTATCCCATAATCTCAGTTGGAGTAAAACCGGCGTGGCTTCAGCAGTAAGATTCTGGACAGGGAGGCTGAATATGAATCTTGTAGCCTTACAAAGAAATAAAATTGTCTAAATACAATTTTACAATGAGAAAAAAGACACACGTGGACCATATTTCTCGAGCAACTTAACAAACAATTTGCTATTAATTTCCTGCACTTACACAACCTTTTCTTCTTGAGGTTAATCTCTTTTATATGCAGATTTTGAAGTTTGGATGGTCAGGGACATTGTCATATTAAGCTATATATATATTTTTTTTTTTAAATTTTATTTGTGTGTAAGACATGTGTTGTTTGAAAAATTGCTCATTTTTTAAATTAGTTTTCGTCCAAAAAAATCTGAAACATCTCAACATATTAAAAGTGCAAGATTAAGAACATGAATTGGACATTTTAATCAACCAGTTTTTTGACTGGTTTTGCAACTTATAATTACATTAAAACTAAACGTTAACTTATAAACGATGAATAAACTTATTCGAGGACATGTCAGTTTTTAAGTTTAGAAATTAGGCGAGTGATTGTATAGCACACAGAAAAAAAGGCTCTATATGCAAAATGTCAATTAAAATATTTATAGGCGTATTTCTTCAATATAGTCTGTAGAAATGTGTAATGTTGAGACGTTTGTGTACAAAAAACATTTTAGTAATTATTTATCAGGGAATAAGTTCTGATTCACTGGCAGTGTTTCATTTTGGTTATTTTATTCCATTATAATAAATGCTGGTCCTTCAGGTTAAAAATAAAAACCACTGACTAAAATAACATACAATTTTCCGTTTAGTAAATTTCATTTGTGAGCTTATTTATTTAGTGGGAGTCTCATCTCTTCCGTTCAAATCGACCACCAAAGCACTGAACAAACTTAATGCTTGTGCTACACTTTTGTGTTAGTTTTAGGCCTCTATATTCTTTTTTGGCCTCATCAGCAAAGAGAGGAGTTACATGCATTTCTGCAGGAGTCATCCCAAAAGTGTGAGCAGTGGGACAGGGCATCTATCAAAATACTCCCCGACCCTCCCACACCACCACCTCCTCTTCCTCCACAGTCCGGAGAGAGTGTGTGTATGTGTGTGTGTGTGTGTGTGAGAGAGAGAGAGAGAGAGAGAGAGAGAGGGGCTGGCAGGCTGGCGGAGGAGAGCCGTGCCAAGTCCCTTAATGTTCCCCAGCAGCAGCACCAGGAGCTCCGGAGAGGACAACCCAGTGTGTGCGCCAGTGTGCCAGTTCACCGGGCCAAAGTGGCACTGCTGGGAGGAGTCGATGTTTCTTTCCTAATTTTTGCAGCATCTGTTCATTATCCAGGACGTTTAAAAACGAGAGCGCTCATCCCGAGTAACCCTTCGCCACACATACGCACTCACACACAGACGCACACAGACACACAACAGTAAGGCATTTTTGTGAGGAGTTGGCCCATGAATATGCATATTTCCCTCTAATGTTATGTTGTACATGAGCTCAGTGAAAGAAGGCTATGTTGCATCCAGTTCTTACATGTGGTAACCTTGCAACAAATCAGACTACACACACACGCAGAATTTAATTGGATTAAGTTTGTTTCAACATATGTTCTTATCAAAGCATTCTGAAAAATGTTTTCACTTTTTAGGGTAAAATGTAGCAAAAATTACTAGATTCTGTTCATCGAAAAACGTCGTCTTAGAAAAAAATATCTGTTAATCAATCTAATACGAAAGCATTTTATGTTTCTAGTTACATTTGGATTACATGGTTAAAATGACACAGGCTAAAACTTAAATAAAAAAGATATGTCACACATTCAAAGACAAAATAAGATGCTGCATCAGAAATAATAACAGGTATGATGGAGTTTGTTTTCTTAATAACTGGATGATTCGCGTTAATGACTCAATTTTCCACATTTTTCCACAAATTTTACAGAATTGTTTCCACTTTTCATGAATGAATCCTTTACTTTATCTGCCATAATTTAAAATTTTGCACATAAAAGCCTGACTAGTAACTCACATTTGTAGTCAGCCTTAGCCAGTCTTAGCAACAAAAAAAAAAAAAAAAACAACTTCCAGTGACACTCTGTGCTCCAGTCAGATGAAAAGTGAGTGAATGAATCTCGCTGTTTAAATTATCATGTTCATGCCCACTCTTTTTCTCACTCAACTTGGTAGGGAAAAAAAAATCAGGAGTGTTTGTCCGACATAACAGTCAATAGTGCGATTATCAAAATGTCACAAGTACTATGGTGTGAATTCCAATTAACGTCGAGCTAAAATAATAACCGGGTGTTTTTGCAAAATGCAGATATCAGATCATAATATGGATATAAAATATATGTGGAGATAAAGGCATTTAGGATTCCATGCAGGGGGAGGAGGGCAATCTGGTCAGGAGACTGTGAGCATTTGCAATCTGTCAGTGATTAAAACACAAACCACGAGGCAATGCAGTTTAAAGGGACACAAATGCAGTTTAAAAAAAAATACAATACAACACACAAATACACACCAACAACACCTGCATTTTAATAATTTATTTCCACAGAAATTGCAATTGGTACATTGTTAACTTCTCTGGCTGCACAGACACCGAAAACTATGTAACACATGTGTACAGAGGAAACAATCGTGCATACTCCGGCAAAGCCCTCTGCCAGACTGAAGGCCAATGCCAGTGCCCCCGCATTGCCAGACAAGGGAGCGGGCCTGTCACTGGCAGTCTATTCAGAGGAAATTCCACAACATCTGTTTGTTATCACACAATAGGGCACAGTGAAGCTCGGGCAGTGGGGCAGAAGACAAGGCAGAAGCTAAACTGAGAGTGTTCTACCGCTGGAGGTCCTGCCAAGGGAGAAACAGGGGCTTCAGGAGGAGGAGGTGGAGGAAGCGGGGAGGAGGCGACAGGAGGTCGGGGAGTAAAGGGGGCAGGGAAGAACCAGGAAGAGAGGTGAAAAGACAGAGGTGGAGATCCTGGTGAGCGCCAGGTAGGTTTCAGGTCTTTGGCTGGTGGCCAAATAGTTTTTCCGGAGTTTGGGTGGTGCCAGATGTTGACGTGTGCGCGAGGAGAAGTGTTTGTTCAGAGAAGTTGACTACAGTTTGCGTAAAGAAGGTCTTCCTGACCCGTCCGACGGCTCTCCTCCTCGTGGAGACCCAGTTGCGGTACGCTCCGGAGGGTCCGGTGGCGGGGCGGGGCTGGCCCCTGTTTAGGAGGTTAAGTAGGAGCGTGCAAGGGTACACAACTGGATCAGAGGGGGGTCGTTGCTGGTTTGCACAGATGGCATGTGTGCGTGCGTGTGTGCGTGCGCGTGTGTTATGATAGGGTTGGATGATGCCCTGGTCACATGGGCAGCAGTAATTGGCCTCCATATTGACCAGTTTGCAGCGCTGGGGGGCGGGCAGTCTCCCAGCTGGACCTGTCAGAAGACATCGAATTCACCTCACTGATCACCCCCCGGACGACCTCCGCACCTCTCCCCTTTTCCTTTCATCTCTCCCTTCTCCTTCTCATCTCGCCTTCTCTCCATCACCTTTAATCTTCCGTTGCCCGCCTCCTCTGCCTTCACTGGGATGACCTGCTCTGTCCATCACTGCTGTCTGCTTTCCACGGCTCCTCCAAACTTAAGACGAGGACTCTGCACTTGTGCTAGTTTGTACCAGACTTTTGTATCAAACCAAACACAGTTTTTTTGTTTAAAATGGTATCACTATTATTAAATGAATAAATTTAACTTTGTCTTTGAACAAAGCCAAGAGATTCAAGTGTGAGATTAAATGATTTGTTTCTCTTTTTTTCCCCAAAGACTTCAAGAATTATCCTCAACAAGGATTCTTTAAATACACCTGCAGGTAATAAAAACTCATTGTTGGTGACAGGTTAAAAATGTCCTGCATGTACATAACAAAGACACAGAAAAGAATCAAAAGAACATTTCTTGTATGTTTTGGTAGATAAACTCTTTTGGCTTGCTTGATTGAATATCTTAAAATTAAGCTTAGTCCTAAATCATACTCAGTATTTTGAATTACAAACAATTATTCCAATATTACTAGGAAATTGTCGTCATTTTAAATACTGAAAAATGATTTGCTTTGAGTTAGCTGACTCTATATGGTTGGACCTACACTCAGATAAAGAAAAACAATAATTTTATGTCCTCTTTAAAACTTCTTGACACACTTAAAGAGATTTTTTGCAGTGTTGTGTAAAACAGATCTTTTGCATGTGACTGACTTTTAACATGGTATCACCCTCCCACCCAGAGCAATAATGGTGTGTGTTTTTGCTGCGAGATGCCCGACTGTGAGGAGTTAGTGCTATAGAAAAGATTTCATCCCAGACTTGGCAGGGGAGGGTCTCTGGGTACGTAGAGAACAATTGTCTATCCTTCGGTCCTGTCAGCCAGCAAACACAGAGAGCTGGCACACGCTCAGTGGGAAAAGAGCGGGAGTGACAAGGGGGATGGACACACACACACACACTGTCTCACACACATACACACACTCCTATGCACTTATGCCCATCCCATCCTCACAGTACCAAAATGGGTTCTGATGATGCCGCTGGGGATTGTGGGATGACAGGCTGCTTCTGCGAAGTGGATGGGAGGACCTGATGAAAATAGTCTGTAAAATGACCACAGTGTTAGCCTGCTGTCAGACTAACAGACAGAATGACAGAGAGGGAGGGAGGGAAGAGAAAGAGGAAAGCAGAGGCAGATAAGAGAAGGGAGAGAGAGAGGCAAACAAGCACAGTGTCTGCCATGCATGCTCCTCTGCAGAGAGGGCTCATATGGGGATACATGTTTAAGAGTTTCTGGTTTTTTATGTTCAATAAACACTCGTGTCGACAGTGTCTTGATCCTGCAGCTCCTTTGCTATCTGTGTTTCTGAATACATGTGGACGCCTGAGTGTTGCTGCATGTGGTGTGCACATGCATGCATGTGCGCCTTTATGCGTGAGCAAGAATGAGGAGGAGAGGTGGGAGAGGAGGGTGAAGTGTGTTTGTGTGTGGAGGAGGAGTGGGGGGGGGGGGGGGGTTTGAACGTTTAAATTATTTTAAAAATTTTAATTAAAAATAAATTTTTTATATTTTTATAAAGCCACCC
>JAQMCX010000021.1:5293706-5315697 GCA_029814765.1 Acanthurus leucopareius
CTTATTAAAACCCTCTTAAATGAACTTTTTGTGCCAACTTTCCAACACATTAATTAATTGTTGTAGCCAATTAAGTGTCGCTGCGCAAATGAGCTTCAGCACAAATGGTCCTGCAGGGCCCGTCCACCCCCCCACCCCCCCTTCTACACCACCACCACCACCTACCACCCTCCTCCTCCTCCTCCTCCTCCTCCTCCTCCTCATCCTTTTCCACCACCCTTGCTGACTGCTTTCCCAGCAGCCCCTCTGCCCTTAAAGCGGCAGCATCCGCACAGACAGACTGGGAGAGACAATGATCTTGCCTTGCTCATGGAGCTCTTTGAATTGAATTGGTAATGAGATGCTGAGACCTGGCAAAAGTACTTTGGTTCGTAGAAGTGCAGCATCATGCAGAGAGGGTGACATGTCTCTGGCTGAAGTGGAGATCACTGTAAGAAGGTCAGAGAATGTTTTTAAAAAGCTAGTGTCCTCTTTCTTCTGAGGATATCTTTCACCTATTGGTAATTGATAGAGCAGATAAAAGCAAGAACCTCAGTGTCAGAAGATTTTATATCAGAGGAGTAAATGTGATTCCAAATTATTATGGCTTTACAAACTGGCACGAGTGACTTGACATAAAATCAAGACACATCTGTATCATCTGGCCAATCCAAAAAGCCTCCTAAAAACTCTTTGGTTGGTCTCGCTGCTGTTGAGCGATAAAGAAATAACGAGTGTGTGTGACAGCAGTGTCTCACAAAACTATAAACTGAGAAGAAATAGAGATGGTGTTATTGCATCAATAAAGAACGCTGTGGCAGCGCTCGAGCATATATCAGTGCTGGGATAGAGTAAATCAATTTTTGAAATATCACATAAATAAAGATGTAGCCATAAACTAAATGACTGACATTAAATTTCGCTTGAAAGAAGACAAGAAAAAGGGATCTGATGAAGACAGCAAAATTTGTTAACTAGGCGGGATGCCTTCATAATGAATTTCTTCGTTTTCTGTTGCTCAACTGGAGGGTGAAAGGTTGTAAATATCCCTTTATAGATATTTTTTTGCACGATCAGTTCATGCTTCATTTTAGCTGTTTTTTGGGGTGTGTGTGTGTGTGTGTCTTAGCTGGGGATGACAGTGGGACTGTGGGAGTCCCTGTCTCCCCTCACTGAGTTTACACATAGTCACTGATCAAACAGCCTCAGTCATCAAACTCAACATCAAACCGTAACGTGGCTCAGAGAGACAACAGCGGCCCAGATTTACACTACACAAAGGAGCTGCCACACACACACACACACACATGCATGCAAGAATTCATGCACATTCTCACTGCTGCACACACATACACAGTCTGGCAGAAAGACACACACACTTATAATACCTGGGCATTTGGAGCAAGAGAAATTCCCTTGTTTTTAGGAGTCAATTAAATGACTTTAATTTGTGCAGTTTCTGTTTTTTTAAGTGCAAAATTTTATCCAAAATTTATAATAGTTTCAAGTAAAAGTGTTAAAATGAATGACTGAGTTTTATTGAGTGCTTCAGCGGCAGAATTCATAGTTATGTTTTGTCTGGAGAAACCTTCATCAGTCACAACTCAGACTGTGCACTTTTGAATTTTAACATAAATTTGAGCTAATAAATCTCAATCTGAGTCTGAAAAACTGAATGTTGAAACAGCTAGAAGGCTTATCTGTATTTTATAAGTGTGTGTGTAATATATCCTTCAATTTTTCATTGACTCAAATGTTTCCTTAAACTGAAAATTGAAGAGCAGGATTATACAGCTTATTTTTTCCTTCCAGAGCGAGCGTTTGCCCCTCCTTGTCCATCAATCTCATGTTCTCCATCCCAGTTGTCCTCGTCTTCCTCTTTTTCTTGCATCCTGACTGAGTTTACTGCCAAATCAGAATGTAGCACCAGTTCAGGCAGACTGATTTGTCAGACGATTTAGATTCTTAGACTGTTTGTTGTGTCAAGTTGAAAAATGAAAATGAACTTCATAAGCTAAAAATGTCGCAGCTTCAAAGCAGCGTCTGAAACGTCCCTTGCAACATCCACAGTTTGAACCCAAATTTTCTACAGCGAAAAAAATAAATATGATTGTGGCTGGTAGTTTAGAGATATTTCCTTTGCTCAAAATTCATTAGCACCTTTTAAGGGTGGCTGGAGTGCATTTAAGCAGGAGGATGCACATTCCTCTGTGCTCTTTGTTGTTAGTCAGGGTACCAGGCAGATGTGTGATGTGAGAGTTGGGCTCATCATTTCACATAATTTTACACTGAGCTGCTTTTTGTTCAAGGTTGCCAGATTTTTCACAGTGGACAAAGGGCATTTCACCGCGGAGAATATTTTGAAGTATGTCGGTATCAAATGTGTAGATTCCAAAAATGTGCTCGAACAAACAGCTTGCACAGGAACCGAGCAGCGATGCAAAAAGCACAAATGCATGAATAAAAATCTGGGTATGAATTGACTAAAAATGGACTGTCAGTCAATTCATTATTTGTCTGGATATCCACCAAAATCGCTGCAGCTGACAGTGCAGCGACGGCATCCAAAATGGAGGCTCCATTTTGAAAGCTGCCGTCGCCTGTCTCTGCCATGGCGAGTACGTGCTTCTGACTGGCAGCGTGGCACATTTATGGGCATTCCCCATAAGGTGCCTTTCTGATTGATGGCACAGCCTCACACACCTCCCTCTCTTCAGTCCTCAGTCCTGATTTATTCGTCTAGTCTCTGTGACTTGGCACTGGCATTGCCCACTACTTCTCCTGTGGAAACTCCCCGTGGGCACATTCACTATTATTTGGAGTCCCGATGGGCAAAAGCATCAGACAGAAACATACACGTACACACCCTCGTACACACACGTGCACACACCACACCGTCTCATCTCACTCACACTGGGCCTGTGCTAGAGGGCAGGTGAGCCTCCCACTGCCTCCACTCTGAAAGGATCTCTCACCCAGAGGGCTCAGCTGCTTGGTGGGCCAGAGGGGTAAGCGGCTCTGTAAGCCTGCCAAGTGAGGAACTGGTCTGGGTATGTATGAGGCCAAACCTCACACACACACATACACACACACACACACACACACAGACAAGCACACATGCAAGCATGCGCACACAGAGCCAGTCTGCATGAACCTTGCAGGCTTCTGTCTCTGCCAATCTGCAGTTTATGATCCTTGTCTGCCTGTCAGGATCTTCATAAAGAGATCAACCCAAGTGGTGAAGGAATCGGCTCAGGTAAGACTGATGCACAGGGAGACTTCACATCCGACTGTCTGCCTGCCTGGGACAAATTCATAAAGACATATCAGGCAACGAAAAAACATAAAAACCTACAGTCTTAACACTGAAAGTTAAACTACACTAACAATAAACTGCTGCAAATATCCAAGGTTTTACTTTTAACCTCGAACCACGAACAACAAACAGACCATGTTTCTGCTAAAAGAGGAAGATCACATGCAGTAGGTTGCCAGTCACTAGCAGGAACATAATCTTGAATAACAAAAAAGCACTTTTGATATATATTACAGTATATTTCTCTAAATTCTAGTACAAATTTCTCATATATTACACATATAAGACACAACAACCCAACAAGTGACAGTAAGATGTAGGGACTCAGGGTTCATAGATATGGCTTCTTCTTTCTTTTCATATTTCTATGTTCTTTTGAAGATAACTGTTTAATTATTACAAGCAAAAATACTCTGTATTAATTTATTTTTCATTATATTTTATTTTTTTCCAGTGCAACAAAAGAAAATTAAAAAAAAAAAGAAAAACAACTGAAAAAACAAACACAGAAATCTTAAATCTTATTAAACACTTCTATGATTAGGTTGGAGCAGATTCTTTGTCTGGTTTTTTGGCTTTTTATATGGGCTCGTATTTCATTTCAGATTATGAATTACTTGTTCTTTTTACTTCCATTTGGGTCATTTAACATGTCCTTGCGTGATCAGTAACTTTTCTTGCTACATATCTGGTCAAAGATGCCTGCAGAATGAAAATGAGTTAACAGAAGCATCCAGAGCACAAGAGTGATGAGAAACAATAGAAACCCAGTGTGCAACCTGTGCTGCAGCTCTCCACTTCAATCAGGCTTTGCCAGGCCTGACTGTGAGGACTTCCTGTCGCTTCAGCTGTTTAGCAATGAGTGAATGCCTGCCATCTAGTGGCCACTTGAGAGAAACATTCAGACATACCAGAAGAAACAATTCAACTGGTCGCATAACTTCCTTTAATAAACTGAACCAAGAAAACACATATTACAAAATATTTTTTTTCCTTTTTACAGACATTTGATACCATTTTCTCCTCTCTTTCCTTTTTCAAGCAAAAAAAACAGAAACAGAACCATGGACCATCACTTTTTTCAAGCGTGTATCATTTTCTTTATGAAGAAAATAACTGCACCAAAAAAAAAAGAAAAAGCTTTTGTTGGACAAGTTGGCAGGGAGGCAACGACATGTTTTACAAGGCTTTGAAGGCCCACAAGGAAACGCCGAAAAAGTCATTTTCAGTGTGTGTGTGTGTGTGTGAATATATGTTTCTAGCTTAATAGTTTAGACTAGCAGAATAGCAGTTGATCATAATGAAGTGGTTTAATCCATATTTGAGACAGGTACGTGAGCACTACAGGCTTAGGCTTTTTTACGACACAGAGTTTGGCTGCATGTAAAGGGAGGAAAATCTTTATGATGCCAAGAGCACATCGCAGTTCAGCCGAGTTGATAGACAGAACGTGGAACAGCTTGGAGTCAAAAAAATATTAATAATAACAATACAGTTCTTTAGATGTACACTGTTTTGGGTGCCATCCAAAGCAGAAACTTAACCCATACTTCCTAAGTAAGCCGAGATCATTCAGGGGTCGCTGGGGTCACGAAGGAGGCACAAGAGCTGACCAGCCTGGAAGGTTTAATGGGAAACTCATGGTCCTCAACTTTTATCATCAGCACGCTCATTCGCCGCAAACATAACCACACACAGTGTTTTAGCTTCAGGTAATCTTTCACTTTGTCCCAAACCCAACTTCATGACCGAGTGGAGGACAGTGACTTCATACTCCAGAACACTGATAAGGTAGAAGTGGGCACTGCAGTGGACATGACAATCATTTGTTTTTCGGAGAAAAAAAAAGAAAAAAAAAAAGATCACAGTTGAAGTTGAGTGTCTGTTACATTGCACTCTGAGTCGGGACCTTCAGTGGACAGTAAAGAGACAGCAGATGACTGTCACTCATCAGACTGACTTCAAACACTCGCTCCGACACAACGCCACATCTCGAGTTTCTAGTGATGTTCATGGACTGAAAAGGCCTTTAATCTCTTTCTTTATCACATTCATTTTCAAAATATTTGATTCGATTCAAGCTACCTGCTCATGGTCCAGTGAGTAATAATCTGTAGATGTCCCTCTGTGTTTCCCTTCATGCCTTGGTGCTGGAACCATCCCATGATACCTCAGTCTGTCCCAACGGGGGATTGAGGGTCAGCGAGCGGCTCCATGGGAAAAGCGGAGGTCCTGGTCCTTAGGGAACTGTGCTGCAGCGGTGGGAGCAGCAGTCCCCAGTCCTGCTGGGGTCTCAGCTGCAGCTGAGGGTTTAGGCGGAGAGTCTGCAACCCAGGGCGGAGGGGGCTGTCCCCGGGTCGGAGCATCCACAGCAGGAGAGGGGTCCTTCTTCCGCTCAGGGGCCCCAGCTTCCGAGTCCTGCTGAGAGATGAGCTGGAGCAAGGCGGCTGCCACGGCGGGGCTGATGTCCTGGCTGGGTTGGGTTTCAGACGTGGCCTGCTGAAGGAGAGCTGATGGAGGTGGTCCTGGTGGAGAGGGTGGACGCTGTTCACCAGGTGGAGGAACCTGGTTGGCCCCAAGCTGTTTCTTTTTAGACACTGCACAATCTGAGGGGGCTAGACAACAGACAGGACAAAATATTAGTTATCAAGGTCTATTTGGCATAAAATGTTTAACTTATACATGTGGACAATAACAGTCAATGTTGTTTGTCATCATCTAAAGAAATAATTTGCTTTTAAAACTGTATTTTTGTCAAAAGGGCCTAACATGGTGCTACAAAAAATAGACATTCCTACCTTCACCACAAGAGGGAGGCAGAGAGTGCTACTGCAAGCGTAACTCTACACCAACTACATGAAAGTGCCATTAAGGGGGCATGCATGTCAGTGTTGTTGCAGTACAATTAAACTCATTGCAGGGTCAATGCATGGATTTGCTACAGTAAACACTACAAGTATTTAGAAGTTAAAGCAAAGATAATTTCAATCTATTAAAAATGCACACGCACCTAATCACGCACCTATTCAGGCTTTATTTAATCTCAACTGGTAATCATTAGAGTGTTTATCAGACACAGTGAAACATTTATTTTTATATGGTATGTGTGCAAATTTCACCAATCAATATAATTGCATCAATATATGTAAAAAAGATGCAGCTGTATTTGGTTTTATTCTAAATAACCATCTCAGACAAAAGGAAAAATATGGGATCTAGGTGAGAAAAACATTAGGAAGGGCATGTAAAGCTGGATGAACAGAGAGGGTGACTTATGTAGAAGAATTTTAAGCATTGAAAAGGTCAGGACAAGACTACTACACCGGGTTAGTTGTTTATCTATCTACAGCAGCGCAAGGCAAACCAAGACTGTAAGGGTTTCAGTGGCTTTGACAGAAGAAATAACCAGAAGAAAACAGGACTGTTACCATTCCAGTGTCAGCAGCATAGTCGACAGTTTTATTCAATTTGCTAATTACATTTTTGAACTAATATCTGAGTCAGAGTGAACAGTTAAAAAAAAACAAAAAAGAAAAAAAAATGTGTGACAAACCAAAATTAAAAGGAACACATGCAGGTGATGTCTAAAGATTCATAACATTTATTTTCACTTGATAATTTATTTGACTTTTTTTTTTTTCATAAAAAGGCTGACATTACAGACCGTTCAAAGCAACATCGCTTCCTGTAAAGAATTTATGACACCTGCTCGTAATGAAAATGAAGTGAGGAAGAAAAACACGTGAGGAGATGGGACAGACAGGAACAAAGACTGTGAGAAGGAAACAAGGAAGAAGGAGAAAAAGGAAATGGAACAATACAGTGTGAACCTTTCAAATGAATAATACTACACTTCCTTCTGGTTTATTGAGTACACCAGTGAGAGATATCCATGTGTAACAAACCTTTGCCTGGTTACTAAGGTCACATGATGACAGACAGACATTTTGCAAGGTCTTAGCAAATATTTCTTTCAGTTTGTCGAGGTGTGAAAGGGGCGCGATGGTGCAATGTTTAAGGAATGTCAGGGGTAAAGGAAGGGGTGGGGGTTCATGATAAGTCGAATGGCCCAAATTATTTAGCTAATGTTTCATTTTGGTGATTTCATCTGGTAGTCTAAGGAGTAATTAATTAGAGTAAATCGGAATTTTGAGTACCGACACTCAGCTTGTTTGTTCTCTGCCCTGCTCTCCTCATTCTTGCAGTCCCCAGTGATTCCAGCTGAATCAGGTCCCCCCTTTTTTTTTTCACCCTCTAGAGACTAAACCCAGACTTGCCCTTGCGATCAGTAGTAGAAGCAGATGTATCGCGCTTTAGTGCCTCTTCTGATTGGACGCCGTTGCTCTCATCGCCTTGCTCCTCCGTTTGTGGCTTCATGATGTGACCTAAAATTAAAGCCAGCAGGTTGGCCTGGTCTTCCTGGCTGAGTGGTGGGTCTCCAGATGTCGGTGAGAGTTCCTGGGGTTCAGGAGGTGGCTCTGGGGGCTGGGACCTGGAAGCAGACTGGGCCTGGTCCTCTGGAGCCCCCTGGTGGTCAGATGCCTCACTGAGCGCAGACAATGACTGGCTGAGAGTCTCTGGGTTGGAGAGGTTGAGGAGCTGGGCCACCTGGGGCAGGCTGAGGTCCGTCTGTCCCTTGAGGAGGTTCAGCAGCACCGCCAACTCTGCCTGGTTCAACTGTTCTGCAGCAGCTCCCAGGCCTGAAAACACACATTCACACACACAATACTGAATCCATTCACATAAAAAAGGCCTTATGTTCATTTGTGTTTTTCGGTTTGTAAGAGGCAGCGGTTACCTGGCAACTCATGCTCTAGGTTGGTTGTGGAAGGTGGATTCCCTGGTGGAGGGGGCGGGGCTCCAGCCGGGCTGGTTTGGGGCCGGCTGTTTTCTCCGCTGGAGGTCCCTGTCGCATCCTGTCGCTGCAGCCCACTCTGACGCGCACGCCGTCTCTTCTTGCTCCACAGCTCATGACAGTCTTGGTGATGAGGAAGACTGGAGACACAGAGGACAGATGATTATAGCACAACCATGAATCAGAATTACAAAACTGTAATCAATCAAACAGAACCTGAAACACGTCAAGAGTGAGATCTATGAGCAATAAAAAGTGTTTATAGTAAAAATTTAAATATATTTTCACACATAAGCCACATGGCTACTGACTCTGGTGGCGGCATCTTGCTGGGCTCAATATCACACAGGAAGTCACTGTTGAGGGCCTGTTCTGATGTGCAGCGCCGTGCAGGGTCAAGGGTCAGCATTCGGTCCAGCAAGTCCAGAGCATTAGTAGGTAAACTGCATATAAGGCAAATGATTACTCAACTGTACAAACAGACGAAGACTTGATCAAATCTGCCATACTATTAGGCAATGCAGCATGGTTACATACAAAGCAAACTCCTCCCGGAGCCGCCGTCTGTACTGCTTCTTGGGTTTCATGGTGTTGAAGAGGGGAAGTTTAATGACGTCGGGCCACACTGCAGGGCAGGGACTCCCACACAGACGGCTGAGTGAAGAGAAGATGGTATCAGTGAGAAAGAAATAAATGGTGTAAATGTTGTGGTAGAGGTTATTTCTTAGGTGGTGTGTTCAGGAAGGAGGTGCCTACCTGATAAGTTCGAGCTGTAGAAGCTCCTGATTAGCCTGGAAGATGGGTTTCTTTGTAAAGAGCTCTCCCAGAATACACCTGAGCCAAGACAGAGAATGGGTAGATGTAGTAAGAAACAGGTACAATCCCCTTATCAAACTAAAAAATAAGTCCAGAATACAACATGAACTACTGTTACAATCTCTGACAGACTAGTGACTGTTACCAAAAAAAACTTTTCTTTGGATCATTGAAACATGTTTTCCTTTGATTCTATTTTTCAAAAAATATATATATAAACATATAGTGTTGAAGCAACTAACTCCAAGTAAATGAAATGTTGCTTCAGCGAACAAAAATATTCATGAGACACTATGAGAAAACTGTAGGATAAAAAAGTGTATGTACATGAAAGTGAAAATACAGGCAGTGTGATTGAACAGACAGATGTGCCTCCATGACAATATCATACTCACCCACAGCTCCACACGTCAATGGCTGGAGAGTATCTCTCCTCTCCCAGTAAGAGTTCAGGGGGGCGGTACCATAGTGTGATTACTTTGTTAGTGTACGGCCGACTAGGGGCAAGGAAAGAGACAGGACGGTGAGATTTGGTACACAGTTAAAGAGCATCTTTGTCCCTGAGTGCCCAAACACAAGCATTTCAGCATTTACTGACTCCGACCTCTCTGAAGAACAACTATGTGACAAACACCACCATCTAGTGGAGAGTCATTGTAGATGAAGAGGAAACCCCAAGCACAGGGTGAGGTTTATTTACTGCTTTGATCAACATAAATACATTTAATCAAACATTTAAGCAACAGAAGAAGCAGAGGTGATCCCCATATATATTTGTCTACGAAGAAAATATCCAGACGACAAACACTCCTCTCACCTTTCCTCTGAATTGTAGAGCCTGGCCAGACCAAAGTCAGCTAGTTTGATCTGACCTCTGTACAAAGAAAAGATAACAAAAATCTAAGATTAGAAGCAACACTACCAAGTAAAAGAAAACATGCTCTCAACAACTACACATAACTGAGAACAACAGCAACAAAATATGCCTCCACTCATCTGCTAAAACTGGGCAGATTATTCTTAATTACTAGTTTTATTTAAAAAGAAATTTAATTAACTTGCCATTACTATTTATTCAAATCATCTGTCTCTTTTGTCAGATTTAGAAATACTGATACAAGTATCTGTTCACCAGCACTGTAACTGAATGAAAAATGTACACTGCACTTTGAGCAGGTAAGAGTCAAATCAATAAAGGGATCAGTCAAACTTAGCAAATGTCAGCGCAGGTGGGATGTAAATGTTCAAACTCCAACAGTCTATTTACAGTCAGATGTACAGCAGCAGTGCAGGCAGTGAGAGTGAATAACAGTGTGGCACTAAATGTCCCATTTCACCATCACCTAATTTTGTTAACATCTTAGCTGTGCAGCATGCTCCGCTAAGCTTCCCCTTGCATGTTTTAGCATTTGTAAACTGAATGTAGAGTTGTACTGAGAAGCTTCCTGTACTTCTTCATTGCTGTTATGTAAAGCGCCCAATTAAATTGGAGATAAAATAACTTACTTTGCTGCTCTTGCACCTTGACAAACGTGCATTTGACCATTAAAGTTAACTTTAGATTGCGTCAGGTTTAAAGTTTACAGCTTTTTTTTGCTGACAGCTGCATTCATATGATATTCTAAGTTACTGATGTGAATACTGCGGCACTATAGCAGGTATTATTGTTGTTAGCTTATCTAAGTGGTCACAGGTGGCTAAGTAAACAAACAAACGCACAAAGCTGCTAAATACCTTTGGTGTGTAAAGGTCAAGCAGCTACTTCAAATAAACAGCAGCTAACTTTCCTGTCTGCCTCACCTGTTGTTGAGCAGAATGTTGGAGCATTTGATGTCTCTGTGAAGGAAGTTGTTCTTGTGGCAATAGTCCAGACCCTCCATCAGCTGGCGCATGAAGCTGCGAATGTGCTCATGGGAGAACTGGACCAGGCCTGACTCCAGCAGGCCCATCAGGTCATGGTCCATGTACTCAAACACAAGGTAAAAGGCACCTAAAGACAGAGGAGAGATACATTCAAAAAACAGTCACACAATAAAACACATGAACCACATGTCCGGATGGAAGAGAAGTGGGTATGTGATCAAAGCATTGTTGTGTTCACAGAGCAACACTAAGTAACTTCTGGAGGAAGACATTCGATTGCTGAGTCTCTTTTCCAAGTCTCTCCACCAACGAAACTATTCAATAACGACTCAAAGTTGGCTTTCAATGCGTAAATATAAGTATACTCTATTGTAAGCAGATGCCCGCTTATGTGACTTGTTGAGTAACCACTGCTACGCTTGCTAGTTTGTTACAGAAACACTGTTTAGATAAACTTGTTTTATTAATGGCCACATTTTAAATTACAGGGTAATGTTCAACATTCATGTATGGGACTAGGCAATCAATATTTTAGTAACATTAAAAATATGATTTGGTTAATGAAGCATGGTTGACAGAAAACCACAAACCATTTCAAATGACTTTTATATTAGGACATGTACCTGAAATTTATCCAGATGTTGACTCATGCAGCTAATGGGTCAACATCTGTTTGAGCTGTTTTGAGTGTTTCAACTTAGCTTATATTAACTATAAATTGATATTTTCACTGTACATAAATTTAAATATTTGAGTTTTAATTTATATTATCTAAATTTAACAAACAAAATCTATACATCTGGCTATGACGCAGAGAATGGAAAACATTTTTATGTGTCACTGATTATATCCAAAAATACGATAGTTCTGAAAGTTTTAGAAAGACAGCAGTGGAGTTTTACCAGTTTTCAGCTCTGTGCTAACTATTATTTTTCATTATCACTCAGCCCTGGCAGATCATTTTTAACCCTCTTACCTTTGTCCTTTTTAAAGTCAAGCGCATCCTGTTTGTCGGTGACTATCTCCTTCATGTTGACAACACTGCGGTGTTTGAGCTGCCGCAAGATCTTGATCTCTCTAATGGCTGTGATGGGGAAACCCTCTTTTTCATTGTCCAAACGCACTTTCTTCAGAGCCACCAGCTCACCTGGCAAGTTGGAAAGTGAAGTTAGAGAACCAGTAAAAATGGGAATTTGGTCTCTGCTTGTTTTAGCATGAAACATGACTACTTCAGCAACTGAAGTCCAAGAAATAGTCCCTTACCTGTGTCTTTGTCCTTGGCCTTGTAGACTTGGCCGTATGTGCCTTCTCCTATGATGCCGATTATGTCGAATTTATCTACGCAGCGTTTGCCCCAGTCACTTTGAGTATGTTTGCGCTCACCGTACCGCGGGCAACAAATCCTACAAATAAACAGTTATCACAGATTAGAGTTATTGTGGGATCAGAAGAGGAGGATTTAAAGTGGATGAGTGAGAAAAGAAACTGACTTTGGTCTTTTCTTAAGGGTTGGCTGGGGCAGCGGTGGAGCCTGGCGGATGGGGGACTGTGGGGGTGAGGAGTCACCTCCAGGCAGGGTGGGAGGCAACGGAAGGTCGATGAGGGATGGCCGGCTGCGAATTTCCTTCTCCTTCTTAGATTGCCTCTGAGGAGGTGTGGACTTCTTTGGACTGACAGTGCAAAATACAAAAAACAAACCGTTTTAGAGAAAAAAGCTATTGATTACAGAGAAGAAAGACATGTATTAAGTATGAAATTTACATGCACTCCCTGATCGTGTACAAAGGACCATTATATTTCCACAAAGCTTACTATTTGGTGTAAACTACAATACCATTCTAACAATAGGGCAGAGAAGAGTGTGAGCCTTCAGCCTCAATTAAGTATGAAAATGTGATAATCTATACTCAGAGTTATCAGCTGCTCCTTATTTACTCCCCTTTCAGTGATGTTGACTATGGTGGTCTACTATTCAGAACCTGATGTACATCAAGCCCCTTTGGTTTACTTTCAGTCCGACAAATACCGCAGGTAAACCAAAACTTTTAACTTCAATACGGAATAGTCTATTATGATGTCAGTGTAATGCTGGGGTGATATAATTGAATTGTATATCAAACACAACAAGTCAGAACTGTAGTTAGCATGTTGTAGTTGAAGTACACAGATCAAGAGTTTTCTAATGCAACTTTTAATCACATGTTGATTTCCCTGCTTTGATCATAAATATGTGCAGCTAAAGTCTTTGGCAGTATGATGATCATAATAAACATCTAAAGAAGGCAAAAAAATAATTATCTTAACAAATCAAAAGTTAACTTTTCTTAAGTGATGTCTAGAAACATCTTACACTTTAACATCAAGAATGATGATGAATTGATAACAAAGAAAAAGGGACTTCAGGGGTATTTTGATGTATGTACTACTTGGCGGCAAAGCCAGCTACGTCTTAAAAGTATGAATGAAAGTTTAATGTGACTTTTTCCCCATAAAAGAGATAAGCATGTACTGGGACTATGGCTCTCACCTGTCCTGAGCGTTTCCCAGCAGCGTAGGTGGTAAAGGCAGGGGAGGCAGAGTCGATGTCTTGTGGAGCTGGGTCTTGCGGACGGGGCTGCGAGTAGAAAGTGGAGCTGGCGATTTAGTCTGGGATGTGTTTGAGGGTATAGGAGGCTGAATTGTGTCTGCCTGAGGTGGCGGTGGTGGAGCCTGGGTGACTGGACCAGGTGGCATCGGAGGTGAGGGCTGTGGAGGAGGAGGTGCAGGTGAGGGAGTTGAAGAGGAGGGTGGAGGTGCAGTAGCCTGATCTCCACCAGCAGGAGCATCCTGGGGTAGCGGCGCTGGTGGTGGGAGCAGAGGTTCTGCTCCCGCTGCAGAGTCTCTCTCTGGTTGTGAAGCTTCAGCTTTAGAGGGCCGTAATGAGGAGCCTGATTTCGATGTTGGGGGAAGAGGGGAAGCACCACCACTGGCTCGAGCAGCCGCCTCAGCAGCCTGACGTTCCTTCTTCCTGCGGCTCAGCTCTGCTCCGAGGCTGGAGTTTAGCGGCAGGCGGGAAGAGGGAGGGGAGCGGCTAGCTGGCCGACTGCTGTGGGAACTGCCCCCAGCTACACCAGAAGAAATATGCCTTTTGCTTCGGGAACGGGAGGAGGAGCGATGGGAAGAGGGGTAGTGCAGAGGGGAGCGACTCCTGGAGCGACCTGAGCGTCTGAAGAAAACAAACATATTTTCAAAAATGTTGTAAACAATGTCATAACCATTTAAGATTTATGGCCTCTTTCTGCAGCCAGAGGAAAGACGCAGCTGCATGCTTATCGAAACTGTTTGAAAAAGGAACAGGTTTGGTAGCAAGCAGAAACATCACAAAAGAAAATGGCTGCTGATCACACTATTATGAAAACAAAACCATGTGAGCCTTTTGATATGGAAAATGACAGCAGCTATTATGGACATAAATATACCAGCAGTGAAAGAACTGTTGCTCTCGAAACTAAACAACAGATTGGATCTTAAACTTTAAATGACTGATGGTGATATAACTTGTTCCTCATCCTGTTTGTCTTAAGTTTACATTTCCTCCGACTCCATTCCAGTCACAGATTTATGCCACTATTTTCTTCTAAATAAATTTAAAGAAAAACTCTGAGTACACCACTCGTAAAACTAGTTAAAAAATTTTAAATTAAATTCTGGAGACATTTCCAGATTTCTCAACGCTTTATAATTTTGCTCATCCAAACAATAATCTGTAAACAGCAGAATTACAAAAACTTTAAATGACATGGTGAAGCTCCATTCTTTGAACCATACATCTCAACTGGAAAAGACAACCAGCTTTGTATGATGGGAAAATATGAGCATGGTCTGATGCATCACCATATTTCATGTAACAGTGTTATTTGTTTTCAGAACCAGGTGCCAGATTTTATGGTTGTCTTTAATTTTATTTTGACAAAAACATAGTTTTATAGTTCCTGTATTCAAATATAATCATCATGAGTGTTACATGAAAGACACAAACCATGGCTGCTGTTTCCTATCCTCCTCACGATAACCAAAGCTCACATTTTTCACTCTCTAATTTAATGGCAGAAGATAAATTGTCTTACTGTCTTGTCTTGTCATTTTTTCCATCCTTTTATTTTCTCAAATCAGGTTTGTCTATATTATGTAGCAAAGCATCAAGATGGAAAACATCAGCGCTACATCTCCTACAACCTGCCTTCTTTCAACATAAAATACTTCTGCTGGTGGGAGAAAGGTTCAGTGAGTTCAACAGGTGGTCCTGACTTTAAGCTTACAATGCACGTGGCTTACCTTTGATTATTTACCTAATTGTTAGTGAGCTGGAGCATAAAACATTAAAATGTCTATTAAGACAAAAATAAACCATACTATTTAAGATGGCTGCATGAATAATTTGGTCTTCTCTTCCATGAAACACTGATCATGGCCTCCTCTTTACACATGCCTGTCTTACTGTCCTTGTAAACTATTTAACTTCTCAGAACATATTACTCAAAAGATTTTGCAAGCTCTTGTAGAATATACTCACCGAGACATGGGGCTGGTGCTGGAGGACCTGCGGGTCCCATAGGGACTGATGGAGCGTCTCCTGGAGTAAGGGCTGCTGTCCCGCTCATAGCTGGAGGACCTGTGCCTGCCGCCATAGGGGCTGTCTGATCTCTGCCTGCTGCGGCGGGATATATCCCTGTAGGGACTGGGGCTCTGCTGAGCCATCCTCCGACTGGAGTAGCCGTCATCGCCCTGTTGCCCATACCCACCGCCCTGTGGACTTTCACTTCCAGCCCCTCTTCTAGGACTGGGTGAGAGTGCCGAGCTGGTGCCCTTCCTGCGAGGACTACCCCTACTTGAAGACTTGCCCTTGGGGCTCGACTTGCGGCTCTTGGAGGACTTGCGGTGGCCCCTGTCTGCTCTGCTCCTCTGGGAGGAGCTGCGGCTGCCCTCCCCTCGGCCTTCTCTCCGCTGTTGCCTCTCTTTGCGAGACTTCCCTGAGCGGCTGCTCTCCTTGCTGCGAGATGAGGATGTGGATGAAGTAGTGCTACCTACACTGGCTGAAGGCTGCGTCTGGGAGGAGAGCATCAGCTCCCCGCGTTTAGAGTCACCCTCTGCGTGGACCGGGCGTTTGGATGGGAGGTCTGATGAGGCAACCTTCTCCTTGCTCTTCCCAGAACTCCCTTTCTCACGATCTTTGCTGCTCTTTTTCTTGTACCCACGCTCCCCATTTCCAGAGTCTCTAACTTTGTTAGGGTCCTTAGACTTTTTACGGGAGTGCCTGTGCCCCCTGTTATCTCTACCGCCTGCTTCTCTGTCGATTTCGTCCCTATCGTAGTCTGATGAGGGCTCCAGTCGGTCCCCGCCCCCCCTCTCGGAAGGCCTGGAGGACGGTGGGTCCGAGAAAGTGTCCGAATCGGAGCTGATATCATCGTACTCCACAAGAGGCTTCACCGTGTTGACACCAGGTGGCGCCGTATCACCGAGGGTAAAATATTCGGGGCCCGATGCCGCCGAGGAATCTCGATTATGTTTAGTTGATTTATGTCGTTTGCGTTTTGAAGAAGAAGAAGAGGACATTGACGATTTTAACTGCACCTTGCTGTCTTTGCTCGTCTTCTCTCCCGCAGAGGTATGGCTCGGGGCCTGGGTCTGGTGTGGCACACCGCTGGTGCTAGATTCTGGCTTCCTCTTGGTCCCATGGTGTCGGTCCGACCCAGGCATCCCTCACGCCGGCGTCGGTACCTCTCCTGCGACTGGACCTCGGTGGTCCAAGCAATTCATTCACAGGAAAACAGTAGATACTCCAAATGCCAAAACAAAAGTTTACTAAGCAGAAAAAATGCAAGAAAATACACAAAATAAACACACCAGGCCGCTCACGTCCAGTCCTCCGCAATGCCAATTCATTCCATTGAGATCACCAACATAGTTCGTCAAGGCAGGAAAAATGAAAATGTAATTTTCCAGTGCTGTAAAGTATGTACTTTGAATTAGTCAGTGAATGAAAAAGATCCAAACCAAAGATCGGATCATTGAGATGTCGTCTCCGTCTCAATTTAGCTAGTACTGCTAGCTAATGCTCGGCGGCTAGCAAGCTGACTCGTTAAAAAAGCAAAAAAGTCCCTTTGTGAAAGGTGTCCTTGTCCGGTGCCAAGTTAAGTAAAGGTGTTTTTATTCCACAGAATTACGCTCTTAGCATTCAGAAACAAGCAAATGCCTTCATTAAAAGACGCTCGTTTCTCGAACAAAATGAAAACTTGACCCGGTTGGTACTGTTTACATGTTCCCTTTAATGTAAGTTTTATCCCCTATAAATTCAATATTGATTAGAAATCATAGTATTTTCGTGTGCAGTAGATGTTCCAGTTTATTATTAATGGCTCTGGGAATCAACCAGGCCTATATTTAGGGCGATGCTAGTGGATTTAATATCATCCACAGCCCTATCTGAAGGAGACTACAAACGCCATTGTGGCTCCTGTGACTAGCAACTTCTGCGCACAGCGGAATGAACCGGAAACCGGAAAGCTGTCAATCTTGAAGGTATCTAAGCAACGGCCAATCACAACAAAGAGCCCGCCTACTGTACTCGTGGTTGCGCGCCAGCGACGCAAACTGTTCAAAAGGGGCTTCTGCATCTTAAAACCCCCCCCCCCCAAAATTTAACCAATATTATAAAATAACCAATTTCAAATAATCCATTGATCCGTACAGAAAATATAGGCTAAGGATCAGGATCTATTTTGAGTTTTAATCACACAGAACGCTATCGAAGCAAAGATAGATTACCAAAAGGCAAAGTGAGCCACATGCCCCAAGGTCCTTTAAGTCTCAAGGCATTATTCGAGGCTACCTTTATTGGCTAGATATAATTTTCTCACATTAAATAAAAAGTGATAATAATATTTATCTGCTCAATATTTATTTATTTTCTCATGTATTTCCATTGTTTTCATTTTTAAAGAAATAATTGGTATACGTCAAAACACGTATGGCATTTAAATGAATGCTATAACTTTACACATTAGTTACTGTTACTGGGAAGCTAATTGAGAACTTATCTTAATGTTGTTGTTTTTTTTTAAAAAAGCAAATAAAAAACGATTTAGGGTGAAAATATCTATATGTCCATTCGATAACAAGTCACTGTTATGTCAGCTGATCCTGATGATTACATGACGATGACACGTCGAAGTTTCATCACACATGGGTCGGTGTATGGTGCAACTTTTACCGACGGAACACGTTGTTATTCTAACTAAATATTTGCTTTCTAATGAAGATATACAGTTTTACTGCCACATCTACTAAATGCTAAGAAAATATGGCGTTTTCATCAAAAAGCGTTAAAAAGCACACCTCGAGCTTCTTCGTGTTTTCAAAAGTTGGGGAATAAACATGGAAAACATATCAGTTTAGTTACATACTATAATTGCACTCCGTCAAGCGTGTGTCCCCCAGTATGATTACGCATTATGACGGGAGGCAACCCTGGATGCTGATTGGCTCTGTTGTGTAAGTGGGGCGTGGTTAGCGAAGAACAAGGAAGTGGTGTTTTCTACAGTTCTGACAAAGTTACAATGGATGTTTAAGAATAATAACTGACCATTATGAGTTAATACGCTTATTAATTGTTAATATGTCGTAAGAGGCCAAACCCTTCGTTTCTTTGATCATCAGATTGGGCCTACAGAAACCTTAATGTGTCAAAATCCTTAACACTCTTGCCCAAATATCAGGTTCTTCAAGTTGAAATAAATCACATTAGACGTGCATTTTAATCGACTATTTGTCATATTAGGTAAGATAAATGAGGAGAGCCATCAACTATATCTACATTCCTACATAAATAATCCCCTCTTTGTCACTGGTAGGGTTAAAAATCTGTCATTACTTGTGATCGGATTGAACTTTACTAAAAAAGAAGTGAATTTTGGTATCCAGATCCGAATGTAGCTCCTCCCAGCCAGGTTTTCAGGCTACATGGGCTGTCAAAGCTTAAAATCCAACTTTGATATATATCTCAGCTTGTCAAGGGCCCCGCAATGCGAGTTTTGGTTAAAGGGCCAGCAAGCACGTAAGCAAGGAAGTGGGTTTTTTGTGTTCGTGCAATATGCCCCAGCGCATTTTTCTTATTATATTTATTATTTTTAAGTGATGTAGGCGTAGTACTAGCTCCATTTTAGGCTGCCAGATCCTTACTCCCGTCGGGCTATTGTGTGGATGGACGGAAAATTGTATAGGGGGAGGAGGAGGAGTAGGTGAGGGCGAAGCGAAGCAAAGCAGATAAGAGAAGTAGCTGGCTGCTGCCTGTAGCCCACATTTTTTATCAGAAACAAGAGGTCTTGCCATTTGTGTTACAGGGCGAAAATCAACGACATCGCACCCATTGGAGCTACCGAGAGGACGGTAGCATGATAGTCGTGGAGGGGAATCGGCAGGAAGAGGGCCTGTATCTGCATTTTGCTTCGCCTACACCGAATTCATTGAGTCGGTAGCCAGCGTCCGACATGGGGAAGGAGGTAAATGGTGTGTCACGGAGCCGGTTTGAGGTGAGTTGACCATCAATATTACCTGACAGTTATCGCCACACATTCATGTGAGCTGTTCAAAACGTACGGATACGGGCCTACGTGATGACTGTCGCTGTATTTATTGTAAAACTGCGCTTATGGTGAGGCTGTTGGTGCAGCTTCCGCAGTCAATGTTTGGGATTAGGTCAAACGCTGTTGTTTTGTTCAAACAACATAAAGCCCAGGCATTTCAATTTATTACGTTTAAAAGGCAAGAAGGCATTTTTTTCACCAACTTGAGTCTGACGTGCTTTTCATTAGTAAAAATTAGTTTTTTTTTTTAATATCCTCAAATGTTGTCCTCGTTTCCCTTTTACGCCGTCAAAACAAAGACACTGAGGCTACATGGAGCACGCCGAGGACAGCTCCGGCACACATTAACATATTTATCAGGGGAAGGAATTTATTGACTCCCTTTAACTAAAAAGCCAGGCCTAGTTGTTGTTTATTGTAATTGTCATCATATCTGTTGGGTTGTGATCTTTTTTTGCGACTTTGGTTGGGTTGTCTGACGAGCCGAATTGTTCTGCAAACCCGTAGCCGCTGCTGTTATGGGGGCCTCGGGTTGTGACTGCTACGTGCACCCCCGTATTAGCACGAAAGTATCAACAAATAGGCCCAGGCTGCCACAATGTAATGCAGACTATAACCTATCCCGATAGCTCGAGGGCCACATGTATACCCATAAACAAGCTACTATGTTGTTCTGCAGCATTTGCTTTAAACTTTGTGTCGCAGCTAAACGCGTAGATGAATATTTTTGGTGGAAAGTCGTATCCAAATATGATGTATACGGCCGGTGACATTGGTCTGTGTAGCCTGAGCACTTGGTGTTGTTTAATCCCCAGCTAGCGTGGGATTTGTGTGCGGTTTTATTTATTTTTAACGGTGCAACAGCTGACGACTCAGAAGATTCAGGCCGTTACCTTCTGGCCCGACAGCTGCGGTATCTGTGTTTGTCAAGCTTACCGGATTTTGGACAGGAAAAGCCGGAAGTGGTCTGTCTTTTCAAAATAAAAGGGAGTGAGTTTTGAGGCTCACAATGTATGGGTATTAAAGCTATACTGTAGCCATAGAGTATAATAACATAGTATCATATTTTTAAATTTAGGTCTGGAAAATCTCTGTTAGGTCAGAGACTATTACGAGTCATGTCTGACAGATGCTTATTTGTCTGTGAAATCCATTCATTCAGTGATATAGCAATATGATATAGTTTGGTTTACCTTGTGTTCTCATTTTTACATTAAAATAACAGGCAGTCCATGAGAAGCATTTATTTTAGACCAGTCACTGAGATTTTAGGATTTTAGACTAATGTTAATTAATAAGGGTAGTGGGTTTTGTCCTTGTGAAGAATAATAGACTAAATTTCAATAGTAAGTTTTTAATATAAAATTTCATTTAGACTTTTTCATCATAGATAATGTGATTATTCATATTGATGAACATAGATATTATCTATCTTTGTACCTTAATAGTTATAATAGAAAATAAATTAGATAAAAACACCAAAGTCTTTTGACTTATTTTTGTTTATAATACTCTTAAGTCCTTAAAAAACTGAGCTCAGAGTTAGCCCAGAATGCTAACTGTATGAAGCCTGATACAACAGATAAAATTGTCACTGCAGCTCATCAAAAAATGCAGTGGTCAAATCCAAATGCTACATCATCTGCCAGTGAGAGTTTTACTTTGACAGCCCTTGCCAGGAAAGTTCTCTTATCTTTTGTCTGCCTTGACTGCTCTGCAGCAGATACTGATCTGTTGTATACCAACCCCTAACAAAAGACTACACCACTTTGAGGAGTAGACAGGCTTTAATGACCCCTAATTTTATCTCTCTGTTAAAAGGAATATGTAAATAGTAACCATAATGAGATTGACATGGCCTCTACTCTGTGTAAAATAAGGTATTTTAATGTAAGAATTGTGTAAACAATATAAACTGAATGCAACAAAACAATCAGTTATTTGTGGGCATATCTCATATATTTCTACATTAGATAAAGCTCAAAATCTGAAGCCCATTTAATCCTTAATTTGATGTCAACTCATACTTCACAGTTATATTACTATTTTCAGTAAAAGAATATTTGCAGGGAACACAACAGAAAACTTTTTCTATAAATATTTTCACTTTTGGTACATATTTGCAGTAATCTCTGGCTGGAGGTTACAGCTCGCCTAGCTTTTTGCCTCCTGCCAGGCCCGCTTCACTGACTATGGCTGAGCAGTGGAGAAAACATAATGCTCACATTCATGCAGCATCAGGTTCATTTTATGTTAGAGTACAAAAGGGGACAGTGTATGCCCGTTGACCAGGCGCATCTGGTTCTTTGGGAAATGGCCCTGGATTATTTGACCAGAAAGTAACACCATGGAAGGCGAACGGTCAGAGTCAGTTTGCCCCAAATTCAAACACGAAATGTCTGTTACTTCCTACTCCCTCAAATTTAACACGTCTGCGCTGGCAGGCAGCCCCTCCATAGACAGCTGTGTGTGTGTGTTTGTGTTTGTGTGTGTGTGTGTGTGTGTGTGTGTGTGTGTGTGTGTGTGTGTGTGTGTGTGTGT
>JAQMCX010000021.1:5315797-5379824 GCA_029814765.1 Acanthurus leucopareius
GTGTGTGTGTGTGTGTGTGTGTGTGTGTGTGTGTGTGTGTGTGTGTGTGTGTGTGTGTGTGTGTGTGTGTGGTTTGTATGTTCATCAGAGACACATAGAGAGGCTTTGACCCAGAGCTGACTGGGTTTTTAAACAGGCAGACCTGCCAGTTTGTTTTTGTGGGCTGATGAAGAGGTTTGCTTAAGTCTCTGTGTCCCTCAAAATCTACTATTTAACCATTGTGAATCTAATTTTAAGAACACTCCTAATCAAATTAATTTGTCATCTTCCCTCATAGCACACACGCACTGTTTCTTTTGTTTAAAACACAACAAATTAACATTTAATGAATGAATTTGTTTTTGGATTCTGGATGCTTCATATTTGCACCTGTGAGGAAACATAAAGAAGGACTTGCAAATTCCTTGTTGATCTTAACACAGATGTTTGCCTCTTGTAAATAACATGTGCCTTCCTGCACTTTTTATTTACTCGCTAAAGCCCTCACCCCGTCCCTGGTTTAGATTTATCTTTCTAAATCTATGGAGGAAAATGGATTGGGCCAGCTGTTGCTTCATTCGCCTTGATGTGGCTGAGTGGATTCTCCCAAACGCCATCATCTCAACATTTTGCATTTTTACAGTCTTGCTAAGTGTGATTTCCCACAAATTATGCAAACCCTGGAGTCCTCAGTAAAGGTGTGAGTGTGTCTAAGTATCTGGATCTTAATGAATGCTCATTTTTTGTCTCTTTGTGCACTGAGGTGGTTTTTTTTTTGTGGATTACAGGCTGACATCAGCAATCAAACAGCCTGCAATTACTGTGTGTAAATCGATTCGGTACTGTTTGCAGAAGCTCAGGCAATTTGTCACAAAAGATATGTTGTAACTTATTCTAGTCGACATTCTCAGTACATGCCGAAGTGAATTAAACAGTGCAAACAAGACAGGAAACAAGGGGAGACTATGCCTGCAGAAAACATAACATGAGAGCACTGCTCTGTAGTCAACTGTACAAAGTCCAATCCTGCCGTTTTTGCTGAGAAGACAATAATCTAGTCTCCTGGGCTGCTTTATCTTCTGTCACCCTTTGTGTTTTTCCAAGACTTGACATTGAATCTATCTCAGATGATGAGATTACCATCATTTATCCTTGCCAGGGCCGTCCTTGAGTGAAGTGAGTGGATGAAGGGAGGCCCGAGCTCCGTTAAAACAGGCTTGTCAGGACTAATATTATCCTCTGCACCCTTTCAGATGTTCACAAACAGTGATGAGGCGGTCATCAATAAGAAGCTGCCCAAGGAGCTGTTGCTACGGTGAGTGACATCTCAAAACACTTCAATCAGACTGTCTGCAAGGGGCTTTTATGTAAGCAAAAATGGCATGTTGCATACTCCACACGCACATCCCCTGCCTTCGCGCCTGATCAGCACATCCCATCACACACAAAGGCACAGTCGGCCTTGCACCACCCTGCTCCCTCTACAGCCGTCTGACACAGACACACATTGTGCTTCTCACGACAATATACTGTACGCTCACTCGCCCTTTAGCAAATCTTTCGACTCAACTAACGCTAGGATGCCCGTTTCCCTTTGTCTCCCATCTGCCTCTGCTCCCCCAATGCTAAAACTATGATTAAAAAAAAATGGTGCTTAAGGCTGCAAAGAATTTAAATTGATTTCAGGCAAAAAAAAAAACAACAACAAAAAAACTCAAGTGCCCCTGAGCAAAAAGAGAATGAAGGCCATAACTCAAGCCCCGGCCTTGCCAGTCAAGCTGCCTGTGCTGCGGCTTCAAACTCAGTGATAGTTGGCCAAGTTCAGCGCCCTGATTTGCGAGGCTGGCAGGCTGTGCTGCATCACAGCTTCAACCCCAGCACAGCTTTTTTTTTTTTTTTTTTGCTGCATCAAGAAATCTTATAGTAAGTTTTCAGCTCTGCTCTGCTCTTTGGAAGCAAATCGCATGTCTTCCTCGCCAGGAACTCACTTTGAGTAAACACATCTATCCTGCAAACAGAGTAAACACATCTATCTCGCTTTAAGTCAAAGACAATATTAGCTGATTTACTCACACTCCTGTGCTGGGAGTGGCGGCGGCGGACGCAGGGCCGAGTTGAGGGCAGATTTTAAGTGTAAAGAGGAAGCTTCTGGCAGCGGGGATCAGGGTCTCTAAACCGTCCCTGTCTGTCTTCCAGAATCTTCTCCTTTCTGGATGTGGTGACACTCTGTCGCTGTGCCCAGGTCTCACGGGTGAGTCTGTGTTCACAAGGTGTGTGTGTGTGTGCATGTGTGTGTGTGTGACTGTGCGTGTTTGTCTGTGTTTTTTTTTTAGGGTTTGTTTTATATGTGTACGTTGTGTGTCTGAGAAGAATCTTGACCCTAAACGTCTCTTTCTCCCTCCCTGCTCTCAGTCCTGGAATGTCCTCGCCTTGGATGGCAGCAACTGGCAACGAATCGACCTGTTCGACTTTCAGAGGGACATCGAGGTGAGTAAATCTGATCTTGATCTACTTTACTCCTTTCTGCAACTTCAGTTTTCACCTCTTCATCAATCTGTCACTACTGTAAATCGAGGTGTAGTACAAACAGCTGGTTGACTGTTTTTGCTGCAGGGCCGGGTGGTGGAGAACATCTCAAAGCGATGTGGGGGTTTCCTTAGGAAGCTGAGTCTGCGGGGCTGTCTGGGCGTGGGTGACAGCGCCCTGAGGTGAGTTTGGCGAGGACTTGCCCTCACAGAAATTCGACCTCTTGTTCAAACCCTGGAGAGAAATAAACATTCAAGTTCAGTTTAGCTTATCATCCGTCACCGTCACATAAACAAATTTTCTTTCCTGTAGGACTTTCTCACAGAACTGCAGAAACATTGAGTTACTCAGCCTGAACGGCTGCACCAAGATCACTGACAGGTATGTTGACTGTTCTGTGATGCCAGTCTGTCAAAATACCACTTCAAAAACCTTCAAAACCTTCATTGTCTTTCTCCCCTGCAGCACATGTAATAGCCTCAGTAAGTTCTGTCCAAAGCTGAAGCACCTGGACCTCGCCTCCTGTACCTCAATCACCAACCTGTCACTCAAAGCTCTCAGGTAAGTACAGTCAACAATGTGATGTGTAGTAAAATGTCATTTTCAACATAGAAAGGATCCTTATTTAACACAATAATATACCAGCTGTTATCACTTATGATTAACTTTATTAAATATTTGATAACATGTCGATTATATTAGATATATTTCACCCAATATCATGCACTTTAAATGTATTTTCTCTCGTGTTTTTTCCACCTGACATTCATCCTTCTCAAATTTCCTCCCATCAGTGAGGGTTGTCCCCTGCTGGAGCAGCTCAACATCTCGTGGTGTGATCAGGTCACCAAGGATGGCATCCAGGCCCTGGTGCGCTCCTGCCCCGGACTCAAAGGCCTTTTCCTTAAGGGATGCACACAGGTACAGTTACAGGCTGGAGATAAAGAGCAGGGCTGATGGTGTATCTGCTGAGAGCATAATGAGTTTCAGATCATTAAAATTCCCTGTAAAACTGAAATGTATAAACCTGAAAGCAACCTAACTTGTAGAATTTATCGGTGAATTCTGAGGTGCACAGCTCATGTTGCTCAACCCTGCATCTACTTAGGTGGCAGTGTTTGGTTTTTTTTGTAAGTTTTCCTCTTTGTTGCCATCAGCTGTTGTGCTAACTACAAAGTTCCTCTTTTTTTCATTCTGAATAGAAGAACATTGCTGCTAGCACAAACATGAGATGCACCACTTCCTTTGCAACAGAGGATGTTTCTGAGGAAAGACATGCCAGACGCTGTTTACAGCGAATGAAAAGCCTTTTGATAACACCATCCTGTTGAGTGAAATGACAGCCACGTATTTCTATACAGATGTCACAGGTTGTGAATCTACAGGAAAAAACATATCACAACATAAACGCTCATGTGCCGGAGGTTTCTATTCAACTCTATGACCCTTTTACATGCTGCACTTTGAGGTGCTGTTAACATGTATAGTGTCATATCAGGAGGTGTCTCTGATTAAATGGACGACTCTTTAAATCAGTGACAGTCGAGGTGTTAAATGAGATAATCTTAGGAAGCATTGTCACATGTTTGCTAAGTGTAGTTTGGTTTCAGACAGCTGCTGTGTTTGCTCTGTCCACAGCTCGAGGATGAGGCTCTGAAGCATATCGGGGCTCACTGCCCGGAGCTGGTCACACTCAACCTGCAGACGTGCTCAGTAAGTACAGTCAACAAGGCTAGAAGATCAGGCAAATTAATGCTGATTATGTTATGAAAGGCATGCCTCTTTGTAACATCGAACCTATGAATCTAGATTTTTGTTGTTGTTGTTGATGTTTTAAATAAAGAAAACTACATGAACGCCAACCTATCTGCCTTTCTAGGATTTTAAAATACAGAGATTCAAAAACAGTCAGTGCGCTGTGTGAAACCTAAATTAAAACAAAATGCAATCATTTGCAAACAAACTTTATACATCAGAAACCATTTTAAGATGTTTTCCTGAGCCCGTGCAGTGACAGCCTTTACACATGCGTGTGTTTGACAAAGTGGTGAACCTCATCTCTTCCTTACCTGTGAACTGCTGAGCTTTTTGATGATGCCACTTTAATTATAATCATAAAACTGTCACCTGTTACTAATGAACCTGTTTACCTTTAGCTTTGCACAGCTTTCCCAGTCTTTTATCGACCCTGTCCCAACTTGTTTGAAACGTTTCACTCACATCCAATTCAAAATGAGTATGTGATTAAAAAAACAACAAAGTTGATGAGATAAAACATGAAATATATTGTCTTTGTTCTGTTTTCTTTTGAGCATATGTGAAAAAAGATTAGATACCTTCCCAACTTTTTAAAATCAGCACTCAAAGCTGATGCAAGTTTTAAATGTCCAGCCCAAATAGCTGATAGTCTGTGAAACCTGATAACACAATTCATTAATTTTTCTCATGCTATAATCTGTCTCCCACTTCCTCCTTCTTCATCACCGCCTGAATGATCTTCTCCTCCGCTCATCTCACACCTCTGGAATTCTTCATCTTCCCTTGTCCCAGTTGTTCCTCCTCTTTTGTTACAATGCTCTTTCCCCCTTCTTCCTCTTGCTTGGCTCTTTCTCACTTCTTCTTTCTCCGTCTGACCTCCAAAAAGTTTTCTTGAACAAAACTTAAAACAGAGAATGCAGGGAAGATACACTGCTCTCATTAGCTGAGTGCTGAGGTGAAACACGGATATATTTTAAGTCTTGAAGACAAAAGTTTGCATGTTTTCACATCTAACAACAGATGTGTATTTAAGTGTTCGCATACACACAAACACACACTTCCTCTTCTTTCTGAGCAGCAGATAACAGATGAGGGCCTCATCACAATCTGCCGGGGTTGCCATCGTTTGCAGTCTCTGTGCGTGTCGGGCTGTGCCAATATCACAGACGCCATCCTGCACGCCCTGGGACAGAACTGCCCTCGCCTCAGGTGAGTTCACACACCTACACATGTGCAGCACTTCCTGTACCCTGTAAAAATCCATTTGGTCTGAAAATTAGTTCTACTGTTGCATTATGAGTCATAAACCTTGGAGGAGATGCACTTGAGAGTGATCTGTGTAACATGATTTCACGAATGATTGATTGACAGTCTTGATCCTGGCAGATAGAAGTTGTACCTTGTTTTGGGAGACTTTTCTGAAATGCATGAAACTTAGACCTTTTTGGAAACCATTTTAATTCTCTCAACATTTTTGATTTGCTGCAAAACAAAATGTTGAGACTAATTTTTGCAGGTTTATGGAATAATTTCATTAATCATGCAGCCAACATGGGGGGTAATGAAAGGGGCAGAGGAGAGGAATGAATAAATATTATCTCTAGCTTGCCTTCATAGATCGAGATGAAGTCCCAATTAGATCAAGTCACTGTAAGTGACACACATCTTCTCTTATTCTCCTTTCAGAATATTAGAAGTGGCTCGCTGCTCTCAGCTTACAGACGTGGGGTTCACTACATTAGCGAGGGTGAGTGTGACATCTGAATCTTCATTAAATTCTCTTTACAGATTCAGATGATCGAAGCTGAGTTCACATTTGTTTTTTGGTCCCACAATATTTATTGAAAAAGACAAAATTCCATGATTTTTGCCCTCGAAAGTCGTGAGATCACTTTGTGTCTCTCTGTTAATGGTTCTCTCTCTGTCTCTGCTGCAGAATTGTCACGAGCTTGAGAAGATGGATTTAGAAGAATGTGTGCAGGTAAATAAACAGTCCAAGCCACACTAATGTTGTCTCGCTGCGTGAAGACTGCTGTTATGAAATTTGTCTTTTTATTTTTGTTTCAGATCACAGATGGAACACTCATCCAGCTGTCTATCCACTGCCCTCGCTTGCAAGTCCTTGTGAGTCTGCCACTTACCACAACATATTTCGCTCGTGTTGCATTTACAAGCACCAGGCAGCAGCTTGTTCTGGCAGGCAATTGAGTAACGGAGCTACTTCTGTGTCCCTGCAGAGCCTGTCTCATTGTGAGCTGATCACCGACGATGGCATCAGACACCTGGGCAGCGGCCCCTGTGCTCATGACCGTCTGGAGGTGATCGAGCTGGACAACTGTCCCCTGATCACAGACGCCTCACTGGAGCACCTGAAGAGCTGCCATAGTCTGGATCGCATTGAGCTCTATGACTGCCAGCAGATCACCCGTGCAGGCATCAAGAGATTAAGGGTGAGTTGTGTGGGCTAACGCCAGTGAGTAAGCAGTGATTCATGTGTAGAATATGCTGTAAAAACATATTTTGTGGACCTGTCATATGCTATTTTGCTGCAATATTGTAACCTAGATGTCTGTCTGCCAGAGTCACAAAAGTATATATATTAGGAACCTTAACGCTAAATGATATTAAGATTTTGACCCCCTACATGAATATCGTCTGTTTTCAATGAGCATTCATGCCAGTTGTTCACGCTAGTTCTCTGATCGATCATAAACCAAAAGAAGACTGCAAGCAAGTGAACATGAGTGTTAACGATGGAGTCTTCAAAACTTTAAAAAAGTTGATTCTGTTAAGTTTTGAGGAAGAAAATGTATTTACCATGTTTGTTTGACCTCAAGTACACACAGCAATGAATAGAGAATGTAAACAAAGCTTTCATAAGTTTTAAAGAAAAACTCCACAAGGCAACTTTAGTTCCTCAACGACAGTCTGTTAAAAATACAAACTCACCACAGGCAAGGTGATCATCATGCGACCCTCAAAGAGGAGTATATTTGATGTCCGTTGGGTGCAAAGTAACAAACTTTCTGAGGAGGTAAAGCAGTTCCAGTTCAACCTCATGTAAAATTCTAGATGGCACAACTGTGCTGCAGCTGATGGCTAAAACAAAACTGATGTAGCTTCTGGCCACCATTAGTTGCCCCAAATAGTCCACTAGTTTCAAACTGAGGAAGAACGGGATCGCAATAAGCTGCCTGACAGACATGGATCAGGGCTACACAGTCACATATGTTTGGGTTGATTAGCTGCAAAACTTAAGGCTAGCTAAACAAAGATGTTTTTATTGAGCATTTCATTGACTCATTGACAGACAGAAGTGCCCACATCAGCATTAGATCTCATGCACGTCCATAATTGAGTCTATACATGAGTCAGTCGTCAGTAACTTGCGTTTATCGACATGTGACATTATTTCAGGGTGATGACTGAAAATATTTTTAGTGACTTTCACGTCACAGCAAATTGCTGCCGCTGCTGTATTAAGCTTCTTAGTGCAAGTATTGCTTTTCAAGTATTTGTATAATCCATTAACACATTTCCATCTATTTTCCCCTTCTTCTTCTTCTCTCTCCGCAGACCCATCTGCCTAACATCAAAGTGCATGCATACTTCGCTCCCGTCACTCCGCCCCCCTCCGTTGGGGGCAGCCGTCAGAGGTTTTGCCGCTGCTGTGTCCTGCTATGATGTAAAGACAACAACCCCCTTTTCCTCCCTGCCCCCCGCGTCCCTCGTACACGCTCCCCGCAGCCTGTCACTTGACCCCCGACCTGCTGTCCCACTCCTACCACAGACTACATGCTGGTGTGCCCCCCCCTCCCCACCCCCTTTGGAGCTGCAGAGAGAGGGAGAGAGCCAAAAAACGCTACAGGGTCTCGCAATAACTTTCCCAAAAAAACATTCCCGAATCTCTCCAGCACACACACACACTCACACACAAATACAGTACATGCACTACAGGCTTTTACACAAGCTGATAAGCAGACACACACACACACACACACGTACATGCACAGATTAACTCTTGTCAGAACATTCCTGGTCTGTGTTCAGTAGACAAACCAGTATTAGAAAAGAGGGTTACGTAAAAAAAAAAAAAATCAGATGACTGTTAAGGGATTCAACTCTTTACCAAATGAAATCCAAAAAGAATTGTTTAAAGAATAACACATTCACATAGAAAAACCATCTGTCTGTTTTGGAGGGGGGGGCTATACCCTGCTTATACAGCACTTTGAGACAGATTACAGCTATAGCCTCTGAGCGGAATATTAAAAATGTTGAAAATCCCTCCGAACCTGTCGCAACACCATATTGAAGGTCATGTAACGGCTACCTCTATACAGGAAGTGCACTCTAGTAAGACCTGTGTTAGCTTCGTAGGCTGTTTACTTCAAGAAAAGGGGCAGCCAGTGAACTGCAGACACCCTCAACAAACACACACACACACACACACACACACACACACACACACACAGAAAGCATCAGAAACTTTTTTTTGTGAATTTTTTTTTTTTTTTTTTTAAAGCATACTTGCAGCTATTTGCACTTACAGTAAAGCAATGATGAGACACTTTACAAAGACGGCCGTCTAGAAATTTAAGGCTGGCATTTCACTACCAACTCAAAAAACAAAACCCTCACTTCGATGCGTACACTGAGCTTGTTACACCTGTACCTTCACCTCTCTCTGTCTCTCTGTTACAATCAGAAGCTTCAATGTACTAAAGACGGGAAAAAAAAAAAGACAAAGTGAAATATTTTTCTAAAAATGGACACCAATTAAGACTCACAAGTGGGGACTCGAGAAGATGCCAAATGTTGCATGTAACACCTCTAGTTTTTTAAAAGTCTAACTGTAAATATATGAGGACTGTGGAGTCTGCGAGTGGAAGCCAGCGAAGCGACAGAGGATGAGTTGAAATGGGGGCAGAGATTGTTGTCAGCAGGTCTGTCTGAGGGAACCACAGCGAAGCTCTCACATGCTTCTTTTTTTTTAAAAGTACAGATGTGTGTCAGAATATGTGCTGGAGCTTCACACAGAGTGAACCGGCACTTAATCTGGAGTTTGATTGAAGAACTTGCCTGCGAGAGCTCATGGCGACAGTAGAAAGCTTCTACAAAGACTCATTTGACGGATTAAAAAAGAAAAAAAGAAATATCTGACATCACTACATGAATTCATGCTGTCAGACCAGGACTATGGAAAGAAAAAGCCAACTGAAAACAATCAAAAGTATGTCTATTTTTCAGTTAGTTTGATTTCATTTAGTTGCTCTTCTTTTTTCGGATTGGTGACGGTTCTGATGACAAGGAACTGGTGAACCACGCGCAGCGACGAGAGGGCACGTCCGACATCGAAACGGCATCGGCGACTCCTCAACTCCCATGAGGCCTTGTAGGTGAGGGGGTGACAGCATGTCGCACCCCGCCTCCTGAGGACTCCCCCCGTCTGTCTGGGACCAGCGACTCTGCTGGATTTAAAAGTCCGGATCAGACCGACGGAGTCACTGCAAGAGGAAGTCAACTGAATCTTGAGTGCACATTTCTGGCCTGCTGACAGATATGATGGACATTTTGGTCACAATGGAGGGCTATAACGGACTCAGCCCCTCGCCCAATGAAGTATTGAAGCCTTTTTCTTATGGATTATCTTCTCCTGCACTTGCACCTGCTTTATTCTGTGTCTTCTTCTTCTCCCATTTCATTTTATAAATGTGTCTTTTACTGATTTTTTTCTGTCTGATTTCATCTGGATCTCCACCATTTCTCTTTTCTTTTTGGCATTTCTGTTTTTGGTGTGGTTTGGATTGCGCCTGCTTTTTGTGTTTTGAAGTCACAAGTTCAGTGTCTCCGAGTTGAGTTTGAGTCCTCATCCAGTCCTCAGTTTTTTTTGATCTGATGGTGTTTGTGTTTTTATTAAGAGTTTATTGTTATTAAATGTCCGGAGTGTAGCCTTTGTCCAGGGGAAGTGTCGGCTCCAGTGCAATTGTAATAAATGTTTAAATTTGAGTTGGATTTTCTTTAATTTGAGTTGAGGAGGAGTTCATGATGACATGTATGTATAATGTAGGTTCTACTAATTGAATGTTTCCATCACGGAGAACTCCTCAGGATGGCTGTTCGGGAATTGTGTGCTGCTTTAGCAGAATCAGATTTTTTTTTTTTTTTTTCCCATGAGCGCGCTTTCCTCTCCTTAATTTTTATGCCTTGCTTTTCCCAATTCCCCCTTCCCATAATGCACCCTGCTCAAATACATCAAACGAGACAAAAATGGGTAAACCCAGTGTGGAATGTTAATCACTCTCAAAATTCCCCCGTTCTGGTTTAAGACGTACGCCAACAGGCAAAACGCTCAACGATGTTTCCTTTCTCTCTGTGATTTGACAGCTACGGCAGGCAGGATAATACAATCTGAGATGAGTCCAGTGTAATCCAGTCTGATCTGTTTTGTTTGACTGGAGGTTTACAGAGGATTAGGGAACGACCAAAAGTCAAAATGGCGGAGATATATAGAGTACCGTGCTCCGGAGGAAAAAGGAAAAAGTCAGATTTAAACTTTAAGTCTGGTTGTGACACCTGCTTTTCTTCTTCATGCACAGTATTTGGCGTCAGCACAGCTAACAACATGTGCTTCTAAAGCAAACACTTTGAATGGATCACACAGGTAAAACATCTCAACCCACTCCTGATGGATTCATATGTACAAAAGAAATAACCTGTCATCAGTCTTTTCATGGTACATAAAGGCTCTGCAACGCAAAACACCAGACTTATTGTTCCTCGCAGTATCAAAACACCTCTGCGTCCTTCTGTCAGACCTTCCACCAGTTTACACAGGACGTTCGCTCTGCTGCAGTTTCATCCAGACACGTTCAGTCCCAAACACTGGAGTAAGGTTAAGGATTAGGACAGAGGGCGAGAGGTGAATCTACAGTGTACGTTCATGGTAGATTGACACCTGAGAAATTTCAAAAAAACAATTTTGACAATGACTGTAGTTCATATAATTACTGTAAATCTTTTCCTTTTTCTTTTTTTTTTTTTTTTTTTTACAATTAACCGATATAAATGAATATGTATGTATGAATAAATATATACCTATATTATTAAGACTTGTCTGGATTTCTGTCTGATGTTGAATTGTTATGGTCAATAGTTCTATATCATTTTGGAGCAGCAGGTGGCAGCAATGAGCCGGTTTTAATGATTCCTCCATCAGCTCAGTTCTCAGCTGGTTGCAGAATTCAGGATTTATCAGCTATTTAATGAGTATAATTGATTTGTTTTCACCAGGAACAAAATGTGTTCACTCACAAGTAACCAGAGAGGACTAAATGTTCTTTTTTTGGAAGAAAATAAAGGTCCACAGGAAATTTTTATAAACCTCAACATTGAAGCATTATCAAGCAAAAACACGGCAACACAGACATGTAATTCCATATTGTAAAGACAAATTAAAATGGGCTTTTCTTCAGGAGAAACACAGGTAGTATTAACCTTAATGATTGCTCTATTGTATTCAAGCAAAGCCATGACAGTGAGGTAATTGACACATAAATCCAAGAACCTAAAACTTGAGCCACTAAATTGAATTCAGCCACCTTATTGGCAAAACCTCTGCTCTTCTTTCTAGAATAAAAGGACAAGACTGGATACATTTGACCTTAAAACGTGTGGACTTGGCTCCTCTGTGGCTGCTTGTCTGTAGCAATGAAAGGGGACATATTGTTGTATTATGATCAGTCATAGGGTTACAACTTTTTTTTTTTTCATTGTCGTTATAAATGTAGCTTATCTGTTAAGACACAGCTTTGCAGTGTTTATAAAAATTGGTGAAAATGTTGAATTAGATGCTACAATTTCCTTCTCTTTCCTTCATTTAACCAGAATAAAGTCATCATTGTGGTCCATTTTCTTCTCAAGGGTAAGTAGAGTAAGAGTAAGTAGCATTTAGACACAATCTTCCACACTCTTCCACTTTTACCAAAACTGTGAACTCATTTGTGCGCTGCAGGTTTTAGCTTTTGTGATATTAAAACTTCAGTAGGGATGAATTTAAAGGATAAGTCCACATTTTTAAGTCTATGAATACTGAAGTATATTGTTTGTTGTTTTTAGTCCATCTGCTCATGATGAAAATTTGAAGAAAAAAAAAACTACAGTCCTCTTCCTGTGAAAAATACTTCATAAATGAATCTGGGAATAATTTGATGCTTCAGCAGTCTGAGTTGAACAAATTGAGCGAACAAAGGTTACTGCTGTTTTAGTGCAAAATTCACCCTGATTTTCCCACCAACCCAGTTACTCTGGACTGCTAAAAAACAAAAAGGCTGTTTAAGTCTTAAATAGAGTAATTAATTAAAATTTAACGGAAATTTACCCTCCTTTTATCACTGAGATACTAAGCATGAGCAGCACAACCTTTATCAGATGTGTGTCTGTGGTTGAAAATGTGTCTCTTTTGAGGTTTTAGACATGATGGAGCTCATAGATCACCACATTCAGAGAGTAGTCCTTATACATTTGTGTGCTTACATACACATATCTGACGTTAAGGCACAGATGAACAATCAATTTCAATTTCTACAAGTGGAAAGAGCAGCAGCTCCGGTCCTGTGACTGCACCATGACGACCGCTGTCACGGCAGGGATCTGTCTTCCGCCGCATGGGACTCATTTTGCTCCTCTCATCCTCCTATTGTTTCCTCCGTCTCTAAATCCCTGAGAGATCCATGTGTTTTCACTCCTGTTTTAATGTTCATTTTTAGCGGCTGTGTTCTGGCACCTGGGGTACCACGTGGAGGATGAAAGGTGGGTGGCTCAGAGGGAGAAATTTAAATGTGTGCGTTTCCCTTCTTCCCTCAACAGTGTTTTCTGCATCGGAAGACAGACGGATCAGATCACAGCTCACGCAGCCTCACCAAGACATTGTGTTTCTGTTTATTTTTGACAGCAAATCCGGATCCGCAGCCACTCACTAGAAAACTTTTGACTTGTCTTTTGTTCACAGAGTGTTCCTTTCAGCAGTCACTCTGCTATCTGCTGTGCCCTGGCTCTGACTGAAGCAATAATTAATGTGATAACAGAGGCTCCCTCCCTTTGTCTTTTCCTCTTTTTCTTTGCACACACCCACGCCCAAAGACTTTCTGACAGCTTGGAGACAAACTTTGAAGTCAGACTTAGGTGAAATAATGCAGTGCATATAAATTGAAAAAAGCAAACTTACTTTTTCTCCCTGCGTCATGCTGTGAACTGTGCACTATCAGGATAGTGTCCCATTTAATACTTTAACTCCCCCTATGTTTTGTCTTCATTAGGTTAATGTAAAAATCAGTGGCTGTGACTACAACCTCATTGCCTCATTCTCTTTCAACTTAAGTGTCAGGCTACATGTTTGTTAAAGGGGACAGTCGATATAAACCCACTCAGGAGGCTGTGAAAAGATTTGTGTAGCTGTTAATAAACATTTTGTATCTTCTGGCAACCTGCTTGATTAAACTAATACAGGAACCTGACTGTTTACTCACTCAAGTAAAGCCGAGGCCTCGTTTTACTCTACAGCTACTCTCCTCTGGTGATGCGGCCAATGTATTACAAGCTATAGCTTTTAAGAATTCACTCGGTTAATTCACTCACTTAATTCCTACTTTGTAAAGCTTGTGCCACCAACTGTAGTCTGCTACATGTCAAATATTTTTACCCTTTCAATTTTAATTGGTTTCATTCTTAAGGCCTGGAAACTGCTTATAACCCCTTTACATAAAGAGGATGAAACAGCCTAAATTAACCCAAAAAATATAATCAAATTTCTATCCATTTTTCAATTATCATGCTTAGCAAAAATAACAGAATCTCTGGTAAATAATCAACTTAAATCCTCCCCTCAACACATTTGTATTCCACGCATCCACCAATCAGGGCAGAAAGCAGTTTTAGACTTTTGGAAAACCTTAATTTGTGCAATTTGAAAAGGGATGTCACAAGGCTCAGTGCCGGGGCCTGTTTTGTTCACTTATATATGACATAACTTCTTCTGTAAAGGGATTTTTTAGATTTTATTTACATTGTACTCTTTTATAGTGAAATGAGGATAAAAACATTCTACTTTTACTTCAACACTCCTTTGCTGATTTGCATGTGCACTCAGTAACAATGAATTAGTTCTTGATCAGACAAGGCTAAAATCTTCAAGTAGTATAAATATTCTTGAATTGGGATTGATGAGAAGGGAATAACATTTTCCTCTGCATTGTGGAAAAGCATTTCTTGAGGAAACTTCCCTGTCAGTCTTGACTTAAGGTGGCATTTTACATGCTTGATTCAGCCACAATATTGAGGCTCTGGTTTATCACTCTGCAGTTTTATTAATTACTGGTGATAATTATAGGATTTATCATTGTGAGCCATACTTTGGGTGGTCATCTCTCTACAAGGTATGAAAGACACTGAGCTTTCTATATTTATAAAGCCCTTATTGTTATTTTACCTCCTCCTTTCCTATAATGCAGGACAACTCAGATGACTTGAGGTGCTTCTCTGAACTTGGCAAATCCAGTTTTTCCTCGTTGTGCAAATGCAACCTGAAGTAGCATGCATAGACATCTAAATCTTACCTCAAGTTTATCAAGTTATATTATCAATCTCTTTTTTTTCAGCTGTTTAGATTTAGTTTAATCTGTTTAAAATTACATTTATTACCGAGATTTTATTACTTTACTTATTTTGCTTATTATTATTTCAAGAATCAGGACTATTAAATGGTAATTTTACAACACAATATTGTGTAATAAAATAGCAATTCCCAGAACATAACACGAATGTAAAAAGAATTGATGTGTTCATAAGAACTTTTTAAAAACCTCCTTATTAAGTGATAAAAATAGGTTTAGAGATCTCACAGTTTGAAGATAAAAGCTATCTCGTATAGTCCGAAACGGTGGCTGTATAGGATGGGTACTGACTTTTAATAACCTTTTTGTGTTTATTAGTGTCGATCTGGGTTCTTTAGTTCATGACTATGATATCATTAAGTAAATTTAATAATAAAGGTTGAATGAACAAATCGATAAAAAACGGGTAAGAAATGAGATTATGTCTGAAATCGCAGTCTCTTTGGCCAAATTAAGTTTCCTCTGATATGGCTCTAACTTGACAAATAGAGATTGTACGTCAGTTTTTCACGGTACAATTGGCAAATGACAACGAATGTATGATAACAGAATAAAAAAGTCTTGTCATAAATTCTAACCAAAAATCGGAAATTCAGCTCTCTGAATTGTGAGCTTGTTCTTAAAATGAGCCCCCTCCCACGACCGTGTATCTTAAATGAATCCTGGCAGAGTTGTAAAAAATGGGCCAATCATGCGCCTCGGACGCACGGGAAGGCGTGCCTCAGATTGCGCTTAAATTTAAGTCTGTGCGCTGGTGAAAGGCACAGTTCGCATTGGATTTACACCCAGCCAGCGTTTTCACGGGACAAGCTTTGTTTGGATCTAATCATTTTATAGATGAGAGATTTTTTTCTAAGAAGATATTTTGACACCGATATTTTCCGGACTTGAGCTTTTTTCTTCAACTGTTTGACGGAATTATGCCACATTGGAGCTTTCCGATGCGCATCAAGGGGCGACACAGTTACTCAAACGCGAGGTTCAGTTTTTCCTCTGAATGCTTGTCCTTGAATGGCATGAACGAAATATAACTGTTGTGTAGGTGTGTGTGTTGAAACTGTTTAATCAACCTATAAGCTTGTAACCTGTGTGTGAAGAGCAATAAGGCGTCTGCCTCGCTGCACGCACACAGATCCCTGTGATTTGTTGAGCTTTTGCATGGCTAAAGTCTAAGATTTCTACACACTGGACACCGATTGAGGGGTTAAAAGTTTTTTATTATTATAATTTTTGATCGACTCTTTCAATTACCTGATCAATAATGACTGAGAACAATGAGATGGAGAGCGAGTCGCAACTCCAGCGCTCTCCAAGCACCATGTCCATCCATCAACCGATGACATCCAAGGCAAGTACCGACAGTTTTGAGCTCTGTTCCGTGAAGTAGTCACACTCATCTCTAATGACCTTTCCTACCGGTCACGCTCGAGGAGAGAAGCGATGAACTTTTTAGAGCAGTTTTCTCCACATGCTGAAAGCAAAGTGATTATTTCAGTCTGAATAGGAAGAAGAATTCCTCTATTTTCCATCCGGTAATTTTTGCGGGTTTGTTTTCTTTGTTATTCCATCCGTTTATGTAATATTGATGTCAACAATTCAAAATTGCGGTTGTATTCATCGGGACTGCGTCACTAGGTGTAACCTCATACGTACGGTCTGATGTCACTCTGTCTCCCCTTTTTTTCTGCCTCTCCAAACCCACTTCCTGACACACACACACAGACACACACACAGGCACACACACTTAAAAGGGATTATGGGTAACTATTCAGAATATTTAAATGCACAATATTTAAATGAAAGAATGTTTTGCAAAGAATGTTTTCAGAAATGTGTTAATTATTGTTTGCTTTCGGTGATTACAGTATGGGAAAGTCATGTCTACTTTTTCCCACATTACTGCACTCACAAACTATTTCAAACACACTTTTCTTCTATGCAGTAAGAATGTTTATATTGCAGTAAGCAGAAATGGACACATTTATTTATGTGTGCATTTTTTGCCTAATATGCAGAACTAGATCCTTTTACAGTACAGTGTAGGCCTGTCTGTGCCTCAAGTGTTCTTATGATTCACTTTAATTTGTTGACATGGATGTATAAACAAAGATTTCAAGGGCTGGCCTCCAAGTGCAGGAGCTGTTAGAGCTCTTTCAGTGCCTGCTTTTTAATGGAAGCTTTGATTCATTACGCCTAAACACTTGAAAGAGACAACTTTCCCTCAGCTTTGTCTTCGTCTCCACCTCATGCCTCCACTCGCCGCCCACACATAAACACACACACATGCTGTGGACATGTTAGAAGCAAAGTGTCACTCCTGCACAGCTCAGTCAGATACTTCAACATCTGATTGCTCCTGTGCCTCAACTAAATATGTGATGTTCTCTGTGAGCGGCGTAGAGTTGGCGTTGCTGCGAGCCATTTCATCAGCACTCTCTCTTCAGTGTGGTCCACTCCAGTTCTCCACTCTAGACAGCTGCTACAGAAGATATCAGCCAGTTATTCTGTGCCAAGCAGGACTGATTGGTATTCATGGGATTCATTGGCTGCTCCGCCTTCACCACATCACAACCATTTATACCACAAACTAATCAGACTGGCCATTCAATCACCAGCCCGGTTCCTCATCTCCCTCTGCTCTCCCAAGCCACCGAGGCTGCACTAGTTGAATTCCAGGGCTTTGTGTGGGGATAGATTTCAGTTTCACCTTCAGCCTTGATGCTCCTGGTCTGACTCACCGATATTTGGTATTCAGATGAGTTAACAGCTTTTGAACTTCCTCTTAATTCTCAGGATTTGATAGCTCCCTGCTACCTGAGGATCAATGTAAATTTGGGGCCTTACAGGAGTCCATTAAAGGATCCAGTTGGAGAATATTGAAGTTAATGTCGGCTTGCCTCTGCTGTGCACAGGTGTGGTCTAAAGAGATTGAAAATTCTATCCATTAATATTCCACCAATATCTTTTAGACACACCTTACCAAGATTGTCGCTGAAATAAAAGATGTCTGCCACAGGGTGTAATTTCTGAGGAAATCTAATCAGACACATAGACATGAATTCATGGTGTTTTTAATTAGATAAGGATGACAGGAAGAGAGAGGGAGTGACTCACTCTGATAACAGACGCTCCATGAAATCAACCGGCAGCAAATTTCCTACAAGGATGGATATCAGAAATCAGGAACAAAAGGGAAACAGCACCAGAGGACCAGGAGGAGAGGAAGCAAGGACTTTCTCCCTGACTCCCGACAACGTGATGTAGTCTATTTCCAAGGCTGGAGCAGGCTGAGTGTTGGAGCAGATGAGATGCCTGAGCAGCAATCAGCAGCCAATAGCGTCGTTGTTAGTTGAGAGCCGTTTGATCCCTCAGGTCGGCTGATACTTTGGGAGTCTTTTCTCCAGGATGAGTACACAAGGTGATCTGACCACAGAGATATCACGACTTGAAATAATAGCCGACACCATGTTTTTTGGGAGATTGGCCCATCTGTCAGCTTGCCCATAGTGTGATGACAACATCATAATTCATTCCTCTTGTCCCCTTTGGATTCTTCATCCAATCTTCTCCACTCAGTGTGACCACTAGAGCACACACACACACACACACACACGGCCGGCTGAGTGATAAGAGGTGACTGGCATTGCCCACAGTGAGAAAATGACAAGTAATCATACACCATCAAGTTTGTGGCCAAGTCATTTTGTGAAGGAAATATTTCACTCTGGTGCTTCATCCCTACACTGAACACAGTGCTTGATGAATGAGTGATGGTAACTTAACCCAGTGTAAAACAGCTTTTGCAATTTTTAAAAAAAGTATTTTTGTTTTCTGCTCTGTCAGATACATTTATTAAATATCTATGAATAGGCCTACGCAGCATGTGCAGACTTGGTGATGGAGAGCGGTCCTCACATGGAAATGAGCAAAGGAAGTTGCAATTAGTTCAACATCCAATTAGATCTGAGCAGTAATTCAGTTTCATCTTTGATAGTCTTTGATAGGCATGGTGCTGCTTGTAGCATAATACTAATTTTAGCATGTTTACATGCTAAAATTAGCAATACTAATATGCTGCTGTTTGTCAGAAGGATACATGAATGTCTGTTCTAAATAGGGATAACCACAGTCAATGAGATTTTTCCTGTATGGATCAAAAATGTCAAAATTCAATAGTGATTAATTTCATTATTTCTTTAGAAAGTGGTGAAGTGTTTTTTGGAAATACAGACATTTCCATCCTTTAGCCACCAGCTCAGCTAAAAACAGACATCTTATGAAAGTCTTTTTGTATCCATTTAAAGATAAAGGCAGGAGCAGTTCGACAGGAGCATCAGATATGATGTCAGGGCCTCCGGCTGCACTTTGTTAAAAAAGAGGTGTGTTTCTTAAACTCATGACTTGATCAGGCAGACTTGTAAATTATATGAAAAGTGGTTTGGTTTTATCGCACACACCTGTTTAAACAGGATTGTGTTAATTACAGTCATCTGCAGTCACTCTGAAAATGCTGAAACGCTGAAGTGTAGCTAATGAACTACAGGGTGCATGTATATGATTGCTTGAGTCTAATTGGTCATTTCTTAGCTACGAGGCTTACAGCTGAGATAATCCCACAACATCTCCTTGAAACCACCCACACTTTAAAGTTCACTTCATGTCTCATTAACTGTCACTTCACTTTCTATGACACAGGTTTGAGTGACGTGGGCAAGGGACTAAGTGGAAGAGGGAGGCTGAAGTGGGCCAAGGTCTTCATTAATTAATGTAACACCTTCAATGCTGTGATGTTTATTGATGTGACACCACAGGGGAAGGTGTGAGCTGTTGAAATGGTGGTCACTATAAAAGATAACTGTCTGTATCTATTTTAGGTATCACTGACGAGGGGAGGAAAAGTATCTGTTGGGGAGATTTGTTTGTCACCACTGATGCTCATTCAGAAACAGACAGGAGCTTTGTCGGAGTCTGACAGTCATTGTGTTGTGCAGGACTGGGTGGGTGAAAATAGGTGGTTGATGAGTTGCCAGGGCAGAGAAGCATGGAGGGGTTAGCCGAAAGCAGGTGCAGAATTGCAGTGCGATGAGGGAAATAGTTGTAATCCATCCTACTATTTTACAGAGTTTCTCCTCCATTAAACAGTCATGGAGAGATAAGGGAAAGAAGTCTGCATGAGCAGGCGCATGAATGACTTTGTGTGCCGTGTGTGCACATGCATGTAATAAATACCCACGAACAGGGACAGAACAATGGTAGAAGCCTGTGATTATGCATCTCTTATCCTGTATTTAAAGCAGGAATCTACCAGGCTGCCCTCCATAATAAATTTTCTGAAAGAGGGGAATTGTTTGTCCAGGGAATTGGTTCAGTATCCTCCCTGCAATGATTACCAAAGCTGTTTGCATGCTTTACACAGAGAATTTGTGATGTGATGTCGTGATGAGAAAATGTGATGTTCAAAGACAGGATCAATGCAGCAAAGGTGTAAATACTTTAATAATCCCTAAGTAAAACAAGCACCTGTGGAGGATACTTTCCTTTGTAACCACACATTCTGCTGATGACCTAGAATCGAATCGAGCCAGGAAACTGTGTCCTTTACTACACTGTTACCATTCTTAAGTCTGAAATATCCTCACTGAGAACAAGGTCGCACATGCTGACGTACACGATGGTGACAAAAAAAATAATTGTGCACACTTTTTTTTACAGAGCCTCTAGCAATATAAACGAGGCACAGAGTGGAAATTACATGCATGAAAGTAAATTATATTGCATTTTTATAGGTCAAATACATACATCAAGTGGAGATAAGGCGGCAGTGGTTTTTATTTTTTTCTAATTTCTGCTGCACTTCTTCTCTTCTGATGTTGACATGAAGATAATTGTCACAATTCAGGAGAAAACAGATAGCAATAGATTTAGGAATAAGAGGAAACTGGGGAAAAGAATTAGCATAAATCTCTTCGCTGTGACACCTTCAATTCCCATCTTGCACTCTCCATGAGGTGATGGGACTTTTTTCTACTGGATGAAGTATTTATGGTCAAAACCTCTGGACAGGTTGATCCTTCCCATATATATCTCTGCCTGGCCTCCTTAAATTCTCACGGAGGGAGAAAGAGCCACATATTCAGATGAAATAAAAGCTTTATCATTCTGTCTGCTCAGACACTGCTGTCCCTCAGGGGAGCATTGATTTTTGGACTTTTATGTTGGCTACATGTGAGAATTATGGGCTTTTATGGGTCCGCCGAGAGAGCTTAATGAAAATCTGCAGCAGTGTGATTGTTGCCTCTTGAAGAATATTGACACTGCAGGTGTGTGTTAATATGGGCAACGTTATGCATGCATTTTGCATTTTGCATGGCTTTGTGAGTCATTTGTGCATTACATGAATAATTTGTAGTGATAGAAACATTAGCAATGTACTCCAAATCCAAATGTTTCTTCTGGGAGAAACCTTTTTTTCTGCAGTTTAAAGATTTATCAGTGCTTGTCAGAGTTACAGTCAGTATATAAATGAAAGGATATTGAGTCAGTACTCTGTGCACCTGAGAGGCTATGTCATGAAATTACATCTAATCAATAATACTTACACAGCTAGACATACATCACAACGAGGGTATCATCTCAGACGAAGCTCTGTTTACTCTGACTCATCTTCACTGATATCTGCTTCTCACCTGTCTCAGAAATTCAAGTGAGAAATTGAGGCACATGAATGCAGACCATGTGCCTTGATGACCTGAATTGAATGTGGTATTACGCTGGCTTTCACTCACAAGTGTGACGCTCTCAGCTAATGTTCAAATGAAAGCTAACGGGAATGCTTTTTAGGCTTCCGCACTGACAGATGATTAGATTAGCTGTAATTGAGACATGTGCCCGAGCAGGAGCTGTTATGGCAGCACTCATCTGCTCAGACTGAGTGAGCCCGGCTCATGACTGTTATGCTGCACAGAAAATATGTGTCAAAGCTTTGCACCATTAACAAACTCGTTTAGGAAAATGTATATCCCACTGCAACAAAGCATTCTTTATGAAGAGTTAATAGGTTTAATGTCAAATTGTTTGTGAGGTTACCAAACCTCTGTGCTGGAGGCCAGTGGGTTGATGTTACATTTACTGCTGTTAGTATAAATCACTCTCGGCCTAGAGTTGCATAGTGGGTAATGTAGGCACAGGGTTTTTGCAAGGAAGAATGCATGGAATAAACAAGAACACATCACAGATTATACCATTTTATTTTGTTTTAATCAATGCTATCTGACAAGTTACAGAAATGTTGTGCTAAATCTATGAAGTACTATTGAAGAGCAGCTACTAATGGAACTGTGAGATTGATGTTTTATCAGTTGCTCTTTCCAAAGTTAAGAATGAACTTTTATTATCAAATAGTGATAACAGGAAAAAAACGTCATTGCCCCCATCTAGAGGCTTATCTTGGGCTTTATTGAGCTGTTCTGCCCCGATTATGAACACAAGACAAATAGATAAACAGCACAAACAAATTTAGAAACCATGAATATTTGCAAAACATGGTATAATCAATTTTCAAAAACACTTGGAATTTAATTAAAAACCAACAAAGGTCAGCGAGATAGCATCTGCAAACTTTTGGTTGTTTATTTTACCTTCATAAATCATATTCATTGTAGTTAGTTTCACGCCTCTCAAGCCCCACACTTTTAGAACCACTCCATTACACAATTTTATCCAGTCCATTTATTGCAATCATTTACAGTACATACACAAGGAGCATTGAAGATGCACTACACATCCCCTGCAGGCAACAACACCTTTTATGCTAATTGCTGTGGGTAAAAATAAACGCGAGTTGTGCTTTAGATAATAAATCTGAATCTTCTTTTTGAGAGTAAAAACTGGAAAACAGAGAAAAACATCTATGAAACAACATCTATGAAATTATAAGGTACAACATACAAAGATAGAATAGATTCTGTGCACCTACAGCTGTAGTTGCAATATAATGTTTTGTATAAGTCTTCCCAGGCTTGTCTTCATTAGTGTAATCCTGCTGTAGAGAGACTCACAGAAAGCATATGGACTGTGTGAACCTGCAACCAGTTGCACACACACACACTTTTATTTCTCTTGTCCCTCACACCGACACACGCATAACCTCAAATAGGCAAAATGTTTTCATATCTTATTCCCAGACACGCAGAGCTGTAAACAGCATGTCCCTGTAAAGTGATTATGTTTGGCACTCAGCAGAGCGTGCGCAGACGGGCAGACAGACAGTGCGTGTGCACAGAGTGCCTGTGGCCTACTGATTATCTGTCTGCTTGTCTGTCTGTGTGGATCCATTCTTTCCCTGCGACACAACCACGCCTTCGCACAGTTTTCCCCGCTGCCACTGCATGTCAGGATAACAAATGGCCGCCTATCCCCCGGGAAACTAGCATCATCATCTGTCCACAGAGCCAGAGGGAAATGTCAGTAAACATGCATTTATCTAGCCAATCAATGCTACATGGCTGCAGAGGGCTGAGCTCACAGGCGCAACGTTATGCTGACGTTACATTTTGTGGTCTGTTCAGCTTTCAACATGCAGCAGACATTCATTCTTTACAGCTGTTTGGCCGATATAGTCTCACACAATAGGAGCACAGCTGGTTATGCCAATACATATAAGAGAGTGTTCATGCAGTTCTATAATGTTTCTTGTTGTAAGGGCATGAGTTTGGCCCTGTAAGGAGGAATCCATTGACCCAGTATGTTTTAATGCAAACCTGTGGCAGGATCAATCAGTTTAATGAGCAGACTCAATCAGATTAAGAACCCTGAAGATAGGCTATTGATAAATGATGAGTCTGTATAAACTGTCTGGTTTAAGGTCCAAATAGCCCCCCTCGCCACTACCACCAAGGAGATAGTATTACTCACAGCGATCCTCAATGTATGGCAGTGAGTGCTCTTAAAGAAAAAAAGGTTTATTCTGTTTAACCATGGGCCAAAATGCTTTGCCCTGTTAAATGTCACGGCATAAAGGATGCGCTTGGTCTCACTGTAGGGAATGTAAAAATAGTTTTGCTATTAATGTGTCTTTTCCTTATGAGGTTATATTGCATTTCATGACTCACACTCTTTCCCCCGTGGTGTACGGATCAGAGCAGAGTGTTGTGTTTATGGATGCCAGAATATTGCCTGTGCTGTCCTGAGGGCGTATTGGACATTTGTTATTGCTCCCAAATGTGGTGCAGCATTCTTGCTTATCTTGTGTTTATTCCTAGTGTAACCTCTTTCTCTCTGTCTCTGTCAATGTGTGTGTGCAGCTCGAGAGGCTAAAACGCTCGCTGTCCTTCAAGACCATCATGCGCAGCAAAAGCGTGGAGAACTTCTTCCAAAGGTCCTACAGCGACGCTCGCCTGCCTCCGGATTTCATAACCGACCCGCCACCTCCTTCTCCTCCGCTGCTGCCTGGCTCTCCTCACGTTGACGACCGCTCGCCGTCCATTTCACCGTCTGTCAGCCCCAACCCCTCCATTTCCTCCCACTCCCCCTCTCTCAGCCTTTCCCCATCACTGCCCGCCAAGCCGGCCCGGCCACAGATTACCCACTGTTTCCAGGACCATGTCTTTCGCAAGCCCACCAACTGCCAGCACTGCAAGCACATGATAGTGGGTAAGGTGCTCAGTCTACTCCATGGATTCTCTTTCCTTTTTTAGCTGTAATTTTCAAAGGATTTCTGGAGGGGATTTCTGGAATCCCTGTCTCTGCTGCTCATGTGGCATTGCACCTGGAGCAAACCGGAGAACATTTTCAGGCCAGAACATCACCCACTGTGATGAAAATACTGAAAACTTTTACTTAGGGACACTATTTTATCACCACATATATGCAGTTTCTCCCATTTGAAGTCTTTTTGCTAAGCTGAGCTAACCTTCAGCTGGCTTTGGACATGGAAACTGTTCAGTAGTAGTAAGTGAATGGTTTCAATCATAACACTTATCTCTGCCAGAAAGCTAATAAAGGAATATTTATGAATAAAATCATTGAAACAAATAAACCATGTACATAATCTCTGCTCTCTAATTTTTATCTTTTTTGTTCTTATAATTAAGAATAATTAGAATACAGACTGTCTTTAGTGCAGCATTTGTAGTGTTTATAACTATGAAGAAACCATTAGATTGTTCACAGAGATTGCTGCGAGTGCTTTTATCCCTAATTTGTCACTTGCATAAACTACTGGCCCCAGCTAGTATTTCTGCTAAATGTACTTCCTGTCACAATGATTGATTACAGACTCCAACCTGCTCCTCTGTTCCTCTGCTTTAGCATCTGTGCTGTTTCCTTTTTTCTTTGTTTTTTTGCATGCATCGTAGATTTATTTATGCATCACCTTGTTCTGGCTGCACTTCTATGCAGTCCCCAAACACAGTCCAGCCTCTCTCCACTTGTTAAGCTGATGAAGTAGTTTTTTGGTTTTTTTTCCTTCAAAGTAAAAGTGCTTTCATCAAGTCACCCAATTTGTTTGAATGTTGTTCCGCTTCATAAAAGACCCGTCGATGTGATCCCCATCTACAACAAATCCTGAAATTTATTTATCTTTTGTTTTCTAGATGAAGGAACTCAACCTCTAAGCCTTAAAAAAAAACCCTTCACAATCAACAGAGGATTTTTTTTAACCTTATAAACAACGTGAAAACAATACACTGGGTTTTTTTTTTATTATTACTGAAGCGTTGAAAACAAAGATGAAAAAGCGAGATGACTCTGTGCCAAATCGATTATGATTAAAATATCTCCAGCTGGTTTTCAGTCTCTGCAGGTTGTTTTGGAAGAGGAGCTGTTGATTATGAAGCTGTTGCTGGCAGCCCTGCAAGCACCACCAGCTTAATAAACCTTGGATGGCTCTTGATTACACTGTCTACCTGAGCAGAAAGAAACCCGCTCACGTGATCTGAAGGCCACTTTGATGTGTTAGCTTTCTCTGCCTCTTGTGATCCTGCGACCTGCTGTGAATTTCTCCCTCTTCATCATCTTCTTCTTTTTTTTCTTTTGTGACTGCCTCCATGACTGCATCCACTGCTCTCATTCTCGCCTCTCTGTCCTCTCTCTCTCTGCAGGAAACTCCAAACAGGCTCTACGGTGTAAAACGTGCAAGATGGCTGCTCACCTGTGGTGCACCTCAGAGCTCTCGCAGCAGCCGTGTCATGGGAAGGTGCGAATACACTTACAGAATCAATGTTCCCCTCTTTTTTTTCCAACGTAACCACTGTCTGACTTTGCTCAGCTTTTTATCTTTGAGCTTTTTTGTTTTTTTTCTGTTATTTGGAAACATTTTCGGTGCTATTTCTCTTTGCTGCAATTTCCTGTTTGTAAAGTTTGAAGGATCCTGTTTTTGACCTTTCAGCCTTCTTCCTTTGTAATTTGGAAATACAAAAAAAAAAAAAAACATCACTTCCAGTTTCTGTTTCCTCCTCTTTGAAGTCCCTGAAAAAAGCTAAGCTAACGTGCTGCTGGCTATAGCTTCATGTTTAATGAGCAGATTTGTGGTTTTGATCTCAAGCATATTTTGAGGGTATAAAGGAAGCAAAATCGTTCTTACCTTGATGGTGAGAATGAAAATGTGCCATGACGAGTGCATTTTGTTTTTCTCAAGTCTCCAGTCTGGTCTCTTATCTCTCAGCTTTCGCCCAGACATTTTTAGTAGCCATATTATAAAATCACAAGAAACAATAATAGTTTGGATTTTAAGAGCCTGAACAGAAACACTGTTGCCATTGTAATTAAACCATAAACTGAGGCTGGTTGAACAGCTGGATCACTAAGAATTTTAGCTGCAATTTGAAATTAATTTGACACAAACTGGGTATTTCATGCATTCAAGTAAAATACAAGCAAAGGTGTAATTATCTTTTTTAAATCAGTCACTGACAACAGAATGTCATGGAGTTGTAAAAACACACGGCATCATATTTTGAGACACTAAATCACTGCACCTTCATCCAACAACACACACACACACACACACACACACACACACACACACACTGCAACACTCCTGACTCGAGGGCAGACTCTGTCTTAATATTCCAGCCATCTTGTACGTGCAGTTTAAGTCAAAACGTTCATAACGGGACACAGATGCCTGAGTTAACAGGCAGGATGCTGTTTCCAACCTTGTTTACTGGGTGAGATGTGAAGTGCTGATGTGAATGACAGAAATCTACTGAACAAATTACCTTCCCTTTGGAATGATTAAGTTTATAATATGCACGTTTTTGGCTTAAAATCATCTCTGGCCTGACCTGAAATCCTTTGATAGTTATTTACCAACTCAGAATGGGTAACACTCACATACTAAATAGCTGATATATAAATAATTTAGGCGTCTTGGCTACAGCGGCAAATATTTAGCATTTTGGATATTTAATTCAACTTCAATATAAATGTTATGGTCACAGCATTTTTTATTCCATTGTGGGAGTTTGTGTATTTTGAATTTCAGACACTGGAGGAAGGACAATGATGGAAGGTCGTTATTGTGCACCTGGCAGTAAATTGGGAGTTGTTTTTTTTTTAGGCTGAGATTTTTGTGTTTATCCTCTAGCGTAGGGCAGAGGACATTAGCATGCAGCAAGAGGCGAGACCTTCGGAGAGCCACTTGGAAAATTTTAAGAGCACTGTGTTCAAGACAGCTCAGTGCAATTTGAAAGAGGAGCACAGAGACTGAGAGAGGGAGAGTTGGGGGAGTGATGGGGGCAGCAAAAGGTAAAATATCATCTTCAGAGAAACAAACATGTTACTCACTACCTTTGATTAACAGCGGCTCTCTCCTCACCACAGTATTAAACCGTGAGTGTCTTATTTGCAAGTCAAGGCAAAGATAAACCAATATCTCATCTGTAACACTCACTATGCTTAATTCAGTGTGAAATTGCAGTCGTGCAGACAAAAACACGCGCTGAATCACATGTCCACGCCTGTGCACACAAGTAAGTGACTGAGTGAAATCCATTGTTCATAATTAGCAGCAAAAGGAGCTGAGACTCTGCTTCAGTTTGTGACATGATGGCAGAAACGAGCTCCTTCACTGCAGCAGGTGCACCGCTCGGTGTGTCACATGTCTGTCAGTCTGTCCTGATATGTTGTTTTTCAAATGACTCCATTAATGCTCTAAAATAACCACATGGAGCAAATTTCACCCATCAGCTCAGCCTTTAAACATGAAGGAGTGAAAACTGAGATAATTCTGCTTTCTGCTCTCCTCCATTAGTCTGGAGCATTCAAGCGAAACTTCAGCTCGCCGATGCTCGTCAATGACCAATTGTCTGTCGTCAAGGAAGTTCAACCAAGCCAAGGTATGCGTGCCTGCGTCTGTGTGTGTGTGTGTGTTTAAGAGTGAGTGCATGTGTGCATATGCGTCCCATGCGCTTTTGTGTTGTGACGTTGCTCTTGTCTAGCCGTTTGGTTTATTTTTAGATTTTGTGAGTGCTTGTGCGTGCACTGTAATAAAACCAGAACTGTCTCCATCTCACCTGACAACCAAGGAGCGTGAAGTGGAAAAATTTAAAGAGGAACAACAAATTCAGCTTCTTTTGGAGGCTGACGGACATTCTGCACCCTGAAAGTATGTGAATAAATATAAGTTCTGATGTTTATGTCTTCATATCTCTGTTTATGGTTTGTTCTCTGCATCCTTTGACTGATGCAGGCTGTGATTTTTTTTGGTCTGGCACCACAGCTTGCATGTTGAAAGCCTGATAAACACTCGAATGTTGCCTATTATCCGATCAGTCAAGCTCTAACTGCTTCTTTTTATCATAAAATCCTCCCATATTTTAAATAATACAAATCACGTTTCTACTTTGTGTTCTACAACTTCAGCAGCAGACAAATCTGACATATCCTTGACACTTTTTTGTCTCTTTTGTCAAGTAAAGCGTCTGAAGGCCAGGACACAGTCGTACGAGCACAGACTGTTTAACACTCACAGTCCAGAAGGACCTGAATTCATTCTTCCTTTCACCATCCTTTAATTTTTTCCTTTCCTGACATCACATTTGGACAGAATAACTACATGTATTAAAATTACATACATGAATTGCATTTTAAATGATTATATTATTAAATTTTAAAAGGTCGCAGTTACTGAGAAAAAATGTTTTATTAAAATTAAATTTACTAAACAAATTGTTGGTTATCACAAAGATTTCACATCCATATGTATATGTTTGGTGTAAAAATCTAGTACAATACAACATTTATTCTGTTGCTTTGCATCTTATAGCTGTGCAGAAATGCCTTTTTGTGGCATATATCTAAACAGTGCATGTCAGCAGAGCCATTAGGACAAACATGAATACAACATCAAGTATAAGATGGCTTACAAAGAGTTGTTTTTACGTCTAGACAGGCTCCAATCAATGAATGTATGCAGTCTACTTTTGAAGGCTGATTTTGAGCAGTTCTTCAGTTTGAATTTGCACTGCTGCTTTCCTGTCAATCAAACCAATTCAGACAAGCAGAGTCCAACATGCCTCTGACAAGCTGAGCCCATCAAGGCGAGTGGTCTTGTCGTTGGATACGATAACCCTCCAAAAGCAACAATGTTTTCCCTGTGAAATCAGAAAAGGGCTCTAAGTTTGTTTACCAGCAGTGAAAATGCTGCGAACGTTGCAAAAAGTCACATACAGTAAAGGTTTAAAACCAGTTTCAAACATCTGATGGACAAGTAATCAAATTCCATAATTTTGATTAACTTGATGAAATCATTTAAATAGTTACATCACTAATAGAATTTGAATGTGGGGTAATTGGATATCCGTTACCATTTCAAAAGTTACCCTCTTAACACTGCCTCTGTGTGGAACATCTGTGAGGGTGATACAACCCTTCATCTCACATACTGTGTGCCTCGCTGAATCAGTGTTAACACCTCATGCTGTGTCCTCCTTGTACTATTCATGAATCAGGGTACAATTAACCTACAGCTCCATCATCATCACCCCGCTCAGCACCGCCATGCCTGGGAATCTGCCAGGGCCAGCTGAGACTGCAACCTGCCAAACTCACAATCACACATCGGGTTCCTCAGTGTCTTCATAATTATTGCTAACAAAAGGCACTGAGACCATGTTTACGCATATTAATATTAGATGGCAATTTTTTATGATGGATTCATTTACAGAGCCTGTAATTTCCTGTCGGCTGCCTGTTGGCAAATGAGTTTATTGCCTCATATTAAACCCCGTTTATGAGGCCGAGAGTCTTAATAGCCGCTGGAATGAAGTACATAACAGCTAACATCCTAAGTTTCTACGCTGCGATGAATATTAAAATATAATTTTCTATTTAACAATTGATTAGAATGATACATAAGAGGGTTTGTTTTTCTATTTAGACTTGAACAGCAGCTCTTGATTAGGTTGAAGTAAGAAGGATTTCAAGCTGATTTCGGCAACTTTCGGAAAGAAGACCCTCTTGTGAATAACTTTGTAATGGCTTAAATGCTAGTCACTCCTCGAATTGTGTTTAATTTAGTTTAACTGAGTGTATAGTTTGTCAAAACAAGTCTAAATCAAAAGAGTCTGCGGTTGATAGAGGTATGTCAGGACAGAAATAAAAGCCACGACATGTATAGAATTCTCATCTCTGCACTGAAAGGAAAGCTGAAGGTCAGAGACGTTTGTCAAAGTAATTATTTGAATAGAGGAGATGATAAAGTCTTTGAACACAACGTTCTGCTGTTTACTTTCTTCCACTGCAATTACTTGCTCTTTCCAGAAATACCTCCGTCATTTAAACTGCTAAAATTACAGTAAATGAACTTTATCACCTCTAAATAAGAGCGGTCACACTCACTCACACTTGCTGCAGAATTTTAAGCATTTCTGTTTAATTTTTCATCCGTCTGACAAAAACGTGGACACACTTCAGTATGAAACATTACCACTTTATCCTGCTCACACACACACACACACAAACAGCACATGCAGCTCTCCAGACAACCACTCCGCCCTCCATCTGACTCATGTGGAGCCAGACGGAGAAAGGGGTAGAAAATTTAATTTCTAACTGCAGAAATACTATGACGTCACAAAGCACTGTCGTATATGTGACGTGTAGCGGTGGAGGCTTTCTGCTCAGGATTTCCATATTTTAAACCTCATCTCTTATTCTGTTTCCGTGTCGCTGCAGCTCCAGATTTACTTCAACTCTTAAATCGAAGACACATTTCCTGCCAATAAGTAAATGTATAAATAAATCTAAATGCGTAGATTTACTGGAAGGTCTTGATGTCTCCTTAACTTTTGGCGGCCGTCCTCTCTCAGATCTAAAGTGGGTCACTTTGGGCTGGGACTGAATGTGTTACCGAGGTTATATTTAGACCCTGTGCTTCCAGACTGGCACAGGCAGGACAATAAGATGATTTACAGTGTAAACTCAGCGTGTCGTCCAAGTTATAGTATGTGTGTGTGTTGAGCTATGTGTATCTGTGAATAATTTGTATGTGTGTTTGTTAAAAACAAAGTGAACAGAATTCCGTGCGTGAATTAGTTTTATGAATGTATATGTGTGTGTGTGTGTGTGTGTGTGTGTGTGTGTGGTTTCAGAGGCTGTGCGGATGCGTGTAGATCCCGTGTACGCTGCCTTGCGCTACGGGACGTCCTTGGCACAGATGAGCCGCTCCAGTTTTGGCAGTTTGTCAGAGTCACCAACACGCAGCCTGGTATGATATCATCACCCAGCGGCTGTGGGTAGAGGACGGTTTATTCCTGTTTGATAAAGACATCCACAAAGTTCTTACTGCAGCTTGTTGGTTCATTAATCCAACATTTTGGGAAATCTGTGCTAAACACTTCCTAGCGGATATCAATATCACTCTTATGTCTGTACAGTGAAAGTGAAGCTACAGAGCTGGTTAACTTAGCTTAGCATGATGTCTGAAAAACAGCCAGTCTGTCCCTGTTGAAAGACAATAATATCCAACCACCAGTGACTTAAAACTCAGTGATCAAACATATTTCCAGTGTTTAATCAGTACAAAATGCAAACACATAAAGAAGATATAAAGATATAAAAGCCATCTCATGGGAAGATTGTGTGCCTGCCTGTTTCCTATTTTTAGAGCCCGTGCTAAACTAAGCTAAGAAGCTCCTACTTTACTTTTGAAATGTATTCATTTTGTCCCCTATCTCTACCCCAGAGGGTGAATTAGCATGTTTTCCAAAATGTCAGCGTTAAACTTGAAAATCCACTTGAAGCTTTTTAAAAGTTTCATCTTCTTTTAAAAGTCTGCAACTTCAATACTGCAGTTCCAACTTGTCATTACATTAAGAGTTATAACAGAGCACCAGGGTTTTATACATGATGAGCATAATAATGATACCAGTCTCTGTGTCCTTCTCTTTAAACAGGTAGTTGACCCACAAACAGTATGCAAGTCTCCCCCATTGCATAACCTAACGATATATACAGTATATAGGTTATTTATTCAGGTCCTGACTCAACTGTGAAAATTACTAATCTTTGTGCTGTGCAGTCTGAATAATTTAGAGCAAAAATAGTCTCATCCAATTACAAAAATTAATCCTTATTGACATCCTGGTGTTAACGTTTTTTTTTTCTTCTTCTCTTTTTCCTTCCCTGAAAAGGGGGAGGGAGGTGAGGAGAGTCAGCAGAGACAGAACAGCATGGAGGAGGAGATATCACAGGAGATGGGGGGTAAACACTGCTGTGTGTCTCTGTCTATGTACATATGCATAAGTGCTGAATGTCCACGCCTGTGTGTGTCTGTGCATAACATGTTCACCAGTGCATGTCTGTCTGTGTGTGAGAGAGACTTACTGTGTCTGCTGGTGAAAAAAATGACAAGCTTGATTGCATATGTGCTTGTGCATGCTTCCCTGGTCCCATCTGAGAAAATTTTCATACCACTTCCAGAAACTCCAGAAACTGTCCCCGACGTCGAGGCCGAGAAGGAGGAAGACGAGAGCAGCTGCCAGGCTCCGACTCCTGCAGAGGATAACAATGTGAAGGTACCAGCTTTTTTTAATCCCTGAGTGCAGACTGTCACCCCTTGTTGTTTTCCTCCCCGGGCTTGTATTTCTGACTCACTGCCTCCCCTCTGTGTACCCCCCCCTCTGCGTCCAGGTGCCCAAGCGCATTGAAGTTCACTCCATCCACACCTATGTTGCGCTCTACAAGTTCCTGCCTCAGGAACACAACGACCTGGAACTACAGTGAGTAAAAAAACCAAACACACTGGCTACATGCATGCATGTGTGTGCACATGTGCAGGAGTGCCTTTGTGGTAGTGTGTTTGTCCTGTTATATATGTGTGTGTGTGTGTGAGTGAGTGCATTTGCTTTGTCTGGCTGTTGTTCCTGTAGGATGAAACCGTCCCCACCATCTGCAGAGGACGGTGCCAGGGCGCCCTTAAGGACGACTAATTATAAACTCTGAGCCCATCACTGTCCCCTTGTAGTGCCTGCAACGGAGCTGTGTTCCCAGCAGGGGAAGAGGATAAAGACACTGAGCAACTGAGAGATGAAAGTGCATGAGGAGAGATAGCATAGAGCTGAAAACGGTCATGCAGAGAGTGAGGGGATGGGAGAGACAGACAGAGAAAGAACAATGCAAATATAGATATAAAAGCCTTGTAATATAGAGGAGGAGGAGTTGAGAGAAGAAAGGAAGGACAAAGAAGGGAAATGAGGGCAGAGTGTGTGTGTGTGTGTGTGTGTTTGTATGTGTGTGTGTGTGTATTGATGGTTATTGGACAGTTTTCACAAAGGTAGAAGATCCATGGGACTGTAAGCAGCCATCTGTGCTGTGGCTCTCTGCATGTGACTGCACAATGTATTTGAACCGATAAAAGCATGTACCTCTGGTTTGACTAAAACTGACTGCAGGAGACAAAAACCTGTAATGGCTGATTTTTTTATTTTAAAAAAATAATGATAATTTGACCAATCACAGGCTTTCAACAGCACAGAAAAATGAACATTAATTCCACACAGGGAGAATTAACAGATTTACAGAACATATGAGCACATTAAGTTGCCTGGATTTAAAAGCCCTGCACACCCACACAGGTGTTTCCAGTTATCCCTGCAGTCCCTGGCTATGCTGGGAATTAGGTCACCAATTCTTCATGCATTCTGAAATCACTTATTTTGCAGTACTGTGCATTACATTCATCCTCTGCCAGTTTATGTGAGTTTCAGGATACTGGGTGTGAAATTTATGGATTATATACAGCAATGAAAAAAAACACTCCTACAATGAAACAAAACAGCTTTATGCTAAGAATCCCACAATGCAATGAAAACAGTCGGTTTGCAGCACATGTGTCGGTGATGATACAAAATAATAATTTGTAAGTGTCTAAAATCTCAGTTAATTGCTCACTACAGACTAAAGCAGAAGGTTGGGACCCATTAAAACGACCCAAAATGGGTTGTTTTTAATGGGGCCCGAATTGGAGCGTATAACAGGGTAACTGTGATGATTTGTAAATTCATTTTTCTAGTTTAAATTTATGAGATATTAAAAAAAAACATAATTATCATCCGAAATTTAATTATTGCTTTGATGTACTTTATAGACTTGATAGCTTTCCCCAATCTGGCTGACAAAAGGGAATGTATTTCCTTAATAACTCCGTTCTCACGGCTTTTTGAGTGCAAAGGCAATAGTGTGATCTTATTACGAGTGTAAGAAACTTTGCATTGCACTTATTCATTTTGTTTGTTGCTGTTTTTTCTGTTATTTTAATAATAAAATAAGTACAGTACAGCTGTTTTTAATTAGTTGCTTTTGGTGGTTTTTTCATAAGTTTATGAATTTAAATCTTTGGCAATTCATGATTTATTTACGAATAAACACAAAATTTCTCTTTTTGATCTGGAGCTAAAAGTTTGGAAAAGGCAGGACTAAACCCAAGTGTGACTATTGTATAAGGAATAATGAAGTAGTGAAAACATCTGCTGTGAAAAGAGCCTCACACACCTTGTAGGCGTTTGAATTTATTTTCAATTGAAGACAAACCTTGCTTGTGTTTAAACTCACAGTCTGAAGGTAGCTTCATTCATAGATTTTGATTGGATCAAGTTACAGCAAATGTTGGAAGGCTGGAGGTTGAACACTTTGTACTCTTCTGACTATTTCACCGTGTTTATTTTCAGTCAAAAGAAATCCATAAATCCAAACTCCCACACCTGCACAGACACATGAAATACTGCCGCAACATTTGATGTATGTCAAAATGTGAAGATAGTGACATTAAAAATATGTAAATCAGAACATGCTGTTAAGTTAGACGTAAAAACCATTACTGGAGGTGTTTAAAAGCTGCAGACATTAGTTAAACTAGGCTAATCTCACCGTTCAACATAAATGCCGACCTTCAAACTGCATGCAGAGACCTAAATAAAAAGTTGAGGTGTAAGTGACTCACCCTCGTTGGTAACTTTATGTAAGTGTGGGCAAACTTACTCTGTGTGTGTGTGTGTGTGTGTGTGTGTGTGTGTGTGTGTGTTTTTTAGTGACGATCATATAGGGCAGTAGCGAGAGCAGACACCCATGAGACGCAACATACAGAAGTGCAATTGGGACAGTAGTTTCTGCCTATCTGGGACAAAGAGTACACTGCGTATGTGCATGTGTGTTTGTGCATGGGTGTATGTGTGTGTGTGTGTGTGTGTGATAGAAAAGTCTCGTTTAAAACTGGTAGTAGCATCATTAGCATGCAGGCCGGGTTGGCTGAGGATCAGACCCAGCCTTCACCGCTGCAGCAGGAACCACAGACTCGTTTTTCATGTCGAGTCGACCTCATGAGTTTGATGTCAAAAGCTCCGTCACCTCAGCAGAGGGACACAAAGGCTCGTTCACATTTTCACCTCCACAGCTTTGTAACTGAGGATGCAACAGTTTTCTTTGGCAGTTTGATTATGTTATCTTTTGTGCTTGTACTCAACTCTCTTTTTTTTTCATCTTGTCTCGCTCCTCGCTCTCACTCTCTCACTCCCTTCATCTCTCCATTCAAACCTCGTCCCCCTTTTTCCTCTCAACCTCAATCACCTTCCTTTTCATGCCTCCCATTTTTCATCTTCTTTCTTGTCTTATCTCCCCTAGTCCTGGCGATCGGGTGCAGGTCACTGACGACTCTAATGAAGAGTGGTGGAAGGTGGGTAATAAATCATTGGCAAACATTTATGTTTCGTGTGCAAGTGTGTACTCCTTGATGCCTATCTTTGTTCTTGTGTGCATAATGTGTACTTGAGTATGCAAAAATATGTGTGCATGTATTTTTTGTGTGCGTCTGTTAATTCAGGTCTTTAAATCAGGCCTTTAATGCATCGCACCTGCTCCAGTTTTGCCTGTCGTAAACATTCAGGTTGCTCCGGGCAAAAATAGAACATAATTTTCTCAGAAAATTACCGGGAGTTTAACATAATGAACTTGACTAGTAATGAAACCTTAAAGAGGTCTTTATTGAATCCGTAATGAGCTTCACTTACTCCCAATGGAAATGAATGTGCATCTGTGTGTTTTGTGAGTTTCAGTCTCCGAAAAAGGGGAGATGCACCTAAGCTCAACTGAAGTGCAGAGTCTGTTTATCTTCTATGTAGTAGCACCTAATGTATATAGCCCGAAGCAAAGCAGCAGTCATTTAACTCTTGAAATCAAAACTGCTCCAAAGAACCTTTCAATGATGTAAAATGTGTGAATCATCAGTGCAGGACTAATGCATAGCTTGTGAATCACTGCAATAAACACGCCAGCACCTGAGGAGGAAGATGATACACAGTGAAATTTAATGCAAAGGAAGGTTAAATATTCATCTACTTTTCTCAGAAAACTAGTGGCGATTATCAGCTGTTTCAGTTAAACAAATCTGACGTGAAGGTGAAGCGATGTCTTGTTTCCTCCTTAAAACAACTATTACCTTAATTAGTGCAATTTGAGTGTCCTGTCTTCTTCAGTTGTTTTGTCTCTGCAGCTACAGTGATGCGTCACTGCACGGACGAAAATGTTAATAAGTGTGTCGCTGTCTGTCTCACTTTGTTTGTAATTTCCCATTACCAGTGAGTACGGAGAACCTGTGGGCAACAATAATGCCTTTTAGTTCCTACTGACTTAAACGAGGATGAAAACACTGATGCATATAATTAAGATCTGAATGGTTCAGCTATTCCGGACTTGGAGACAAATCTTGCAGACGGGCCCATCAGCAGCCCTGTACAGCACATTTCTGGCCACGAAATAACAATTAAAACTAATGTGGCCAGACGAAATGAATCAACGGCCATATAATTAAACCAGCTATAACATTAATTTAGTACTTTTTAAACACTGAATATGACACTAATGACTTGAAATCAATCACACCCACATACAGTTTTTTTCAAATCTTTTCTTCTAATGTTTCTTCAGGGTAAGAGTGGAGACAGAGTCGGCTTTTTCCCCGCTAACTTTGTTCAGAGGGTCCGACCAGGAGAGCGAGTGTGGCGAGTCATCCAGGGTCTTCCTGGCAACCGAGAGAGAGGACACATGGCCGTGAAGGAATCACAGGTACATCCACGCTATTATGTTTGAGGCATTAGTCTTCTCTTTCTCTTTAATTTTTTAATTTTTTTTTTTAATATCCTATATCCTCTATGTTTTTCTTGGAAACTACACCGACATTTTGGGAATTTGAATTATTGGACACCTTGTTTAGTTTGTGATGATGACCACTCTATGCTGTGCAGAGCTGCAGGGGGCTGGAGTCTTTCCCAGCACACCCTGGGTAGGAGAAAAGGTACATCCTGGTCAGGAAATGATCAAAGCATTGGCACCGAAACTATCTCTGTGTCTGTGTGCCGACACTGTGCGGGTCTTTAAGTCCAGTTTTACTGACTTGAGCAAGAAAATGCAGTAATATGGAGACCATATCAAGTTAAATTAACTCACGAGTTGCACTTCATGAATTTGAGTTTAATACTGTAAGAAGATGCTGTACATTGATACCTTAATTTAATAAATTAAAGATTAATGTTGAGGTCAGAAAGCCTTGTAATGAAAAGAAAAATGTTAGAAAATGTCAACTTTGTATTCAAATATTTATGGTTTTCCTAAGTAATCTTCACCATTTTTTAATATATAAGGAATAAACTATATTGAATAACTGCAGACAACTTACAGTAAATGGCAAAATGTTTATTTATTTAGTCTGAAATATTCTTTCACATACATATATTAAGAGAATGATTATAACACTTTTCTGCCTGTTAGCATTACCCCCTTCAATTTAGAAAGCAGTTTTATCAGGTAAACTTGGTCCAATATTCCAGTATCTGTTGTTTTACAGCAAATGCAGCAACCGGGTTTCCCTTTCCTCTTTTCAGATCTGTATCGGAAAGCTAGAAGACGGCGAGACGTTTCTGAAGCTGAGCAGTGGGAAGAAGAGAGGGCTGGTCCCTGCTGACTCCATAGAGGAGATCTGAGCCTCTGTGCACACACCAAACGTCCTTCCACTTCTGCCTCCCTCTGGGATGCATCCATCTTCAAAATATCACAATCACACCTTCCTCATCTTTCCCCTCGGTACAAAGACGGCTGCAGCCCCTCCGAGCAGTCCTGACTGACGTTACCAAACACATACAAACTGGAGGAAAAAAACACACACTTTTTCAAAGCGCTGGAACCAGCTGGAGCCTCAGATGACCATATGGTTTCCGGTGAAATTGATTTACTGTCTTAAACAGAGTCTTTAATACGTTGTACAGTAATGCAATAATGCTGCTCTTAGAGGGAAAACTGACTCTGAGCAGTCTGGTGTTGCTTTGAGTTTATCTTTCCAATACAAAAATTTATGATTAGTTGGACAAAAAAAATACTTTAAATATGCTTGCTGGATGCCAGTTCACATTTAGTTTTTCTCATCAAAAACACGTCTGCCGACGTGGGAGGAGGCTGAGTCCTGTAATGGGAACATGATGCTTCTGTCAGTGTCCTTTTCTTGTTTCTACCCACTCTGCATTTCTCATCCCTATCTGCTCATGTCAGGGTCTCTGGCCTGGGGACTGATATCGGCTTCGTGTAGACTGGTACACGACATGAGACACTTGCCAAGGACAACCACTGCCAACAAGTGAAAGCTACTGCCACTCAGGCAGACCATAAAAATCACATGAAAGGAGCACACACGATCCAGAAATCCTCAGCAGTGTTAAGCTGAGTTATAACTACACCGAGAGTGCACAAACATGGAAATTTGGAGGCTCAGAAGATATTTTCACAGGAACCATAAAACCTTTTTCTGACCTTTTCAGTATGAAATAACAATAAAAATATTTTTTAAAAAATCTTTAAATTTTTGGTAAGAGAGCATAAATCAATCATGAGCTAAATAAAGATCAGCTCACAAGTTTTTTCAAAAAACAAACTTTCCCTTTCTGACTGTCTACAAGACAGGATTTAAAACTTCCAAGAATAAATGTTGGTGTGATGCATCTTGTTGACTGTCTTGGGTTTACATCTTGTCATTATGCAGGTGGAATAAAAAGGGAGGAAAGATGAAAACTTGTGAGTCTCTCTGGGTAAAAACCCTGGAGGGATGTCCTGAACAAGAAAAAGAGTTTAAATCTCAAGTGCAATAGTTGCAAGTGGCAGGAGTCAATTCCATGTTTTCACATAAAGGAGTTCACAGGCATGAAAGGGTTGTTTCTCTCTTTAGACCCGCTGAAGAGCCGCAGTGGGTGTTGCAAGTGTTGCATAGCATTTTAACATGACTTCACTGGAACTGGAACAGCGGGAAATAAACTACAGCCTGAAAAAAAAACAAAAAAAACCCAACAACAGCACAATGGGGATCTTTCTGACCATGACAAGGAGCCAGAGTTTCACTGACAGCTTGGAGGAGGACACAGAAAAACGGAGGGAGGAGGAGGTGAAGCGAGAGGACTGACATCAGTGCTAAAACATTATGAGTCAGAGTTTGCATGCAGGTAGCGTCGCACTCATGGGTGCTCGAGTCATCATTGATCAAATGTCAGCCTGTCATCTCCATCATCCGCTCCCTGTTTGGCCTCTCTCGTCCTCTCTTTGCTGATGTGACTGTTCAGTTATGACATTAAGTGAAGGCAGTTTTTTCTTGTATGTATGTGCACATCCGTCCGTTCATTCATCCATCAGTTATTTACAAAAATTGATGCATTTGTTTAAAGGGACACCTTGTACTGAGGAGAGGATGTGCACACATGAACATGGAGGATTTTAGGACCGACAGGATGCAGCAGTAGGTTGATGACGCTGCAAACTATGAAATAATTTAATTCAAGTCTTCTTTCAGAGCGTAGAGATCTAGCTATTATGATCATTGTTAAGTCTACATTTTAATATATGTGAAAGCCTTTAAAGAGACGGCGAGGAAGAAGCTTCTTTTCTTGTGTAAAGAGAATAGCACTTTATTTTGTGTCACTGTAACAATCATTTTTGTTGAGGTATCTCCTTCATATTGATAGCTGTTGTGCTTTTACCTGCAGTTTCACATCACCACACAGCTCTTCAGACTGGTGGCGAGTCTTTGTGCATCAGATGTTTCTAAATACACAAAAAAAAAGTATCAGGGATGGAGAGGACTGAGAATTAAATAGCAGCAGCCATCCTGGGCAAAAATGTGTCAGAGCAGAACTGGATTTATGGTTTTACCCATGTAAAACATATGTTGTCTTGCCTAGTTTTATGTAGCATCACATGTTCGAACCTTTGAGATATTCGAAATGTAAAGTCTGTGTGATGTGTGTGGATTGTATTTGAAGTCCAGAGTCATTGATTGGTCGCATACCTCAATAAAAGATCGTACAAAAAGTCTCTGCTGTTTTCATGTGTGCAGTCTGTCACGTGACGTGCACACAGGTATATCAAAGACACACCTGCATGTGTGAATACAGTTAATCACATCGGTCTGTATGATAAAAGGCATGTAGTTTTGATGCTTTTTTATGTCTGTATTCTATATCTACGGCTTTTGTGGCGCAAAGACTGTAAGGAGGGTCTAAATAAGGCCACTTAAATGGCATTTGCAGTGGCGTCAATGCATAATGCATCCTCCTCTATCCACAAACACACACTGCTGTGCACAGAGGAGTGACAAAATGATGCTCAAAATGGCACTGCTGGAGGGAGAGTAATTTAGACCTTTTAATTTAATCACACATGGCTTCACAAACCAGAGAGAAAGCAATGGCATTTTTAGCAAACAGTCAAAAAGAGGAAACCAACACTGATTGCTTTTATTTGTACCAAAAGTGAAAAATCTAGTGCTCCTTTGTTAGCAAAACAAACTACACCAAGCCTGACACTCGCACAGTTCACGGTTGTGCAGAGTGTTTGTTGTATGTTATGTAGCATAAGCCAAGCGTGCTGAAGCAAAACAGCTGCCTTTCAGTTTAAAAGCATTAATATTCACACCAGAACTCACAATAATCTGTTTTTGAAGGCACACGTGCACATGTTGATTCTCTAGAAGATGTGAAAAGAGGTCTTGCCTTATTTTCATGTCAAACTTATATGCCCATGTGTGACATACCCATCACACAAACTAAAGACTAATGTCAACATGATGCAAATCAAAAGCAGTTTCAATATATTTCCTGGGCAGGTTGTGCTCTTCCTGGAAGAAATAAGAGACATCAGCTTGCTATGTTGTGTTTGTGTTTAATGGTTTCTACTTTACTTTAAAGCTTTTAAAAGTGTGTTCATTAAAAAAAAATTTAAAAAAAATCAAGTTTTCCACTTTACATGTGTTTAAAGCTGGATGGTTTGTGAAGTTTGTCTTTATTTGCATCTACAGCCAACATTGCAAATACACTGACAGTGTGTATATGTGTTTGTTGGATGCAGCTACTCGCCTGCATGTCGCCCTTTTCCTCTGAATCTCTGAACTCACAACTGCAAAGATTTCTCCTCTGTTTAGTGAGTTTTAAACGGCAGTGTAGGTGTTGTTCACTATAATCACAGCTGGAGCGGCGCTGTCGCTGTTTTGCATCATGTAAACTTCTGCTTCAGTATGTAAACACATGGTGATTTGTTACTCACCCTTGAGATGATCATAACTCTTCCGAATACACTGCTCATAGACTCTGAACACTCATTTGTAGCTTCGGGTAGCTCACTTGGATCGAGCTGCTTACGGATGTTGAAATCAGTTATTGTTTTGAGGGTTTTTTTTGTTTTTTTTTTTGGATTAAGTCCACGTGCAGACTTGGAACAGTTGCTAACTCGCTAATGTTTTGACGTTACAGTAGATGAACAGTGGCAACCTCTTTCAATTTTGGACGAACTTTTTACTTTTAAGGCCAACTCTTCTGGTGTTTGATTATAAATTCAGCTTTGTTTGACACCAGAAATAAATAATAGTCGTGACAGAGGCGATCTTCGGCTGGTTGATGAAGAGGCAGAGTTTTTGTCACCAACAGTGGCTGCTAAACCTCTATTAACACTTGACAGTGCTGCCCATCTGCTGCTGCTCAGAGCACTGCGAGTCCTCTCAAGCTGATGAAACTTTGCCAGTGTGGGAGAGCGCTGTTCAACACTCTCCTCGTCTTATTTCATTTTTTTTTTCGGCTTTATCTACCACTTTCAATCGTCCCCTGCCTACTTTCTTACCCTCACATCAGATGTTGGCACAGACCCTCACACTCTCCCTTGTCTCTCAGTGTCTCACTTAATCCTCTGGCTCTGTCTCTTTCTTTCAGTCATTTTTCTGTCGCTATCTTCATGCCCGACTCTTTCTTGTCTCCTCTGTGGTTCTGAGTTACACTTAAGAGGAGCGAACTTAAAGAAAAAAAAGAACTGTGTATTTTATCTCCTTTATCCAGCTCCTGTTTTTACATTATTCATGATTAAAGTTAAGGAGGCTCTATCTCTGCGCTCGCCTCTCATGATTTTATTATGGAGTCATATCTGAGGAATATGGGGAAGCTTCTGAGAGCAAAATTGCCTTTTAATAATGCCTCATTTCATCTGGATGCTCCCGCTCAGCTTGGCCATAACGTCAACTTTCTAACGTAGTAAAGCGACAGGAGGGAGACCATTAGGGCCCGGTGTAAATGTGGTTATTTCTGAAATCTGGTCCTGTGTCATTTCTGGCTGACCCTGCACAGACCCTGCAGGGCTTTGCTTGTGCTCCTGTATAATAAATGTCCACTATCATTATTCAGACTGTCCCCTGCTGTTATTATTACATCTCATGACCTTTTCGAGGTGCCTCCAAGCAAAGTGTCACGACTAACAGCCTCTGCGCCTTCTGTCCTGGTCCAGGTGAACAAAGAAAGAGCAAGAGAGGGGGAGAGAGGAAGAAGGGAAGAGACAGTTCAGCTGCTGTTCTGAACATTGTGTTCCTCTTCTTTCATCGCTCATACATGTGGCTCTTTCAAGTTAAAATCAAACTGTGCTGTTTTCTGATGTAGGTTCCAGTGTTGGTAGGTACTAGGATCATAATATTAGGAACAAGAACAAGCTAAACCTGGTTTAGTGTGAGCTGGTAGCTTATTACAACTGAACATCTTCGACAGGAGTGCGCTAATCCATTTTAGGTGAATATCTCATTGTATCTACAGTGTGACAGTCAGGTTTTCTACTTGCACATCACTGTAAGAATAATGTTATGTCATATGCAAGAAAGAGTCATGTAGCATTTTTAGAAATAAACAGAAATGAAACCTCAGTAAACTTCCTCAAGGCAGCTTAGCAATTGGTTTAACATCCACCAGTTGAGCTTTTATGACTGTGTGTTTCCCCCCATTAAAAATAAATGGATTTTTGATTGATCATTGCAAGCAGCCAGGTAGCTAACAGAGAACAGACAAGCAGCGGTCTGTCAGAACTACTGGATCTGCCTAACAACACCTCTAACTTAATAACAAAATTTGTATAATATTTAGAGTGTACAAAGTGTAAAAATACGTCTTGGCTGGTACAAAGAACCAGTCGGTCTTGTTCTGAAAGAAAGTGAACAAGTATTTTTCTCGAAATGTCAACCTTTCCTTTAAAGTGTGCAGATGCAAAATGTTCCTTTTTTGCAAAGCTCAACCGTGGAGCAATTTAATAGCTTTCTTACCACTCATGCGTCATTCAGAACATGTACATACATTTCATTGCTCTAGTGTATGTCGCACAAAAGATACTGGAACATAGTTAGTGTTCAAAAATAACAAGATCTTACATGATGCAAACTTTAGATGACAAAGCCTGGACTCTCGTGAAGGATAATTTTTAAATTTCATTTCAGAAAAGCATTAAATATACCTTTTAATCTATGAAAAATCAGTCTGTCTTGTTTTATTTGTCTTACTTAAATAACTTGCTAGAAATCAGATGAGGATTTGATGAGGAAAATAAAGATAATCAGTATCAGATACAGAACTAACTGAACCCAAACTAAATGCCTAAATTACACAAATGGCAGAAATAAGAACTTCCATTAGATAAATACAGTTACAGTAAGTGGTGTCTTTTGGAAAGCCTCGCATATGTTTACCATGATTATTCAAATCCTAAACTAAACACATTTCAATCCACCTCTCAGCCAACATCCCCCCAACCAACTGATACACACACACACACACACACACACACACACACACACACACACACACACACACACACACACACACACACACACACACATCCACACGTGCACTCACATGTACACACAGGCACTCCTCCTCCCCCTGTGTGTTTTGTTTAGAAGCATGCAATTTTCACACTTTCTGTTTATAAAGGGAGGAAGCAATAGAACATTGAAGCAAAGCAAATAATGGGAAGCTGTCAAGGGAATCCGACTGCAAAAATAGAGCTGATTAAATGAATAGTCATTCTAAGAATAGCAGGTAATCACAGGTTGCTAAAACACACACACACACACACACAAACCTGCCACTGATACTGGCTGACAGAAGCATAAAAGATTGTTTCTTCAGCTGTGAGAACAACATACCATTACCGTTTCTACTTCACCCACACAGGAAAAAATGCAGTGCAATAATCTGTTTCTGACATGAAGACACCACACACACACACAAAAAAATAAATACACAGTACATGCAGAAATAGAAACAGAAAGCAAGTTCATCATCTCATCCCTTTTTATTTTTTTTACATCCTTGCTAATACACTCCCGTTTCCTCTCCCTGTGTTGCACATAATAGAGGAGAAGATAAAAATGTCATAAAGGGTTGACAAATAAAAAAACACCTGACAGTTTTGTTTGAAAAAACACACACACACACATAATGACAAGCTGGAGGCTGAGCTGCTTTGATTGTGTTCAGTCCATAAAGAACAAATTTGGAGAGGCAACAAAATCCAGACCATCTGAACCGAGACCACTGCCATCTTTTTTTCTCTCACTGGCCCCTTCAGGAGACGGTTTGTAGACGACATGACACCTCTGCCTTTTCTAGCAGCTCAGGTGTGTAAATCAGGGATTAAAGAGCGCTGTGACAAAGCAGCAGAGAGATTAATAAAGTTTTTGGGAGAGATTAGACCACTGTTCAACTTGGCTTTTAGGAGAGAAGAGGAATATAAACATCATCATTCACGTGTCCTGTGGACTGTTTGCTCTGGTGCTCTTCAGCATACATCATCATGAGCGACTGCTGGTAATGATCTCAAAAAAGGGGGAAATATATTCTAAATTTAGTAGCTCCAAAGATAAAGAAAGGCACTAAATTTCAGACCTGTTATTTAATGTTGCAAAATCATCTGACAGGATAATTTCACATGGATTTACAGCACATTGGGGACGTTTTGTTATTTTTTTCCTCACTTTGCTAACATGAACCTCCAGTAAAATCTTTGCCTAACATCCACACTATTCTGGCATTTTTTTGGAAACACTTCTGACACCATTTAAATTTAAAAACTTCGACTGTGTTGGTATTAGGACAAGCAGAAATGGACCATTTAAAAATGACAAGCTGATAATGCTTCCTGATTGAGTCTTATCAGTCATGACATTCCCTCAAGTATATGTGTGTATATCTATACAGACTATCAGCTGCTGATGTGACATGAATTATGAATTTTAGGTCTTGCTGACCTTGTTGTCTCTGCTAGTAGCTCCCTGCATTTTAAAATGCTTGTCTGAATGGGAAATTTCTTTGTTTTAAAAACTTGTTTTACAAGTAAAAAGTGATCCAGTTCATGTGGATGTAGCCTGAAAACACCGGACGCATTTGTTGTCTGATAAACACAAAATTCTTCAAAATGAGTGACACAGAGAAAAACTTTCACCTTTTGCCTTTATACTTTTGACGCCTTTTAACTCTTTCACCACTTTGTTCTGTCAAAGTGGTGCCTAGAAAATCATCTTTTTAACCCACATATGTTCTGCACGTTCCTTGACAAAGTGCACACTAAAGTCAAAGCACTAATGCAGCACTAATTGACACTAATCTAAGCACAAGAAAAGCACGACTTTGATTGCTTTATTAAATAACAGGCAGGTATAGTATTGAACAGATGGGCCACCTTAATGTTTATTATTTTAATAAGGCTCTTGATGTTTACTGTCATCTCTGAGGAGACGGGCTGTGAACGCTCTTAGCAGCAGCGTGCAGGCTGCAGTTGTCAATAGTAAATCCTGATAGTAGAGACCGAAGATGAGCAGGCAGACAGACAGGTGGCCAGAGAGGTCAGTGACTCCACAACCACAGAGCAGTCAGGGGTTATTACAGATATGATTATTAGAAGTGACTGACAGGCGAGGGCGGCGATGAGAGGGGCAGCTGATAGCTTCAATGTCCTTCTGTGGAGAATAACAACAGGAGACGTTGGTCTGACTGTGATTCAGCGCTCAGTAATGACGACTGATGCTTCAAACAGGCTATTGACTCATCAGTCTTCTTTAGTGTCTCATGCCATTAGCGGGGCTCTGCTCACCCAGTGTGCTCTGCCCCTGATCAGCTCTGATTAGAGGTAGACTAACATGGACGCCACGCTCCTGTGCATCTGTGATTGCCCTACATTTGTTTAAAACCCACTTCCCTCTAATTAAAGTTAACTGTGACCCTGCTTCCCCTCATGCACTGAAACACACACAGCCACTGTGCTACATGATATGCTTTATTAATGAAACATGAGCCTAACCAGCCCCACCGAGCCCTCTCCTCCCTCTCTTTCTCGTCGCTCCGCTCTCTCTCTCCTCAAGAGTTTACAGCCAGAGGCATCACTGGTATCTGTAGTAAAGTGCTGGTCTAAGAGCTGAAGCTGCTGCAGCACACACACCCATACGAACACAAACACACACACACACACACAGAAGAGCCTTTCTAGTGAACAGCTCACGTCATTCTTCTCTCTACACAGCTGACCTTTAGTCAGCAAATAGATATAATAAAAATACGAGCACCTGATGACGGAGAAGAACAAGAAGCACTTGTCTGCTTCCATGAATGATAGTAGGTCCTTTCATCTTCATTCTTTTCACTTTTACAACTATTCAATAAAGTTTTGAATGAATGAATATTATCTGCATCCTTTTTGTATTAAAATATCCTAAAAATTTCTACATCTATGGTATATATGTTCTTGAGTTGTGTGCTCTAATTATCCCAAGTGCTTCAAAGAATCTTCGAACTTAGAGAAATCCATAGTTTTGATTCAAGACAATGGTGCATTTCATTTGGCAACACAGGAAGTGACAGATGATACATCAGATATGCAGGGCACATACACAAAAACTGACCAGTCCTTTAAAAATAGAGATGAGCAGCAGGCGAGCATGGCTTCCATGGTCCATGGAGTGGCTTCGGTTGATTAATGGATGTGTGCTGCTGCAGCATGCTGGGGAGTCATGCCATGTCCATGCTTCATATATTTCAGCTGTGAGATGGGAAGTCGGAGTACGTGACCGAATGTGGAATTAATAAAAGTTCAATATATTACCTCATCCATGAAAGGCTCTGCCTGAGTCAGGTGGATTTTAATCAGAAATGGTGGCTGTTAAACAATAAAATCAAGAAATCCTATAATTAAATACTGTTTTACTATGTCATTAAACTACAAGGACCTCTAGCTGCAGAGATGAAACTCTGTGCATGTGACTTTGGGTCTGGACGAGATGCCAGAAATACATCAATATTAGATATATGGTTTGACTTTTGTGAAATACTTATTTGCTGCCTTGCTGAGAACTGAACGATAAGTCTGATATGACTCTGATGTCTCGTGGTTAAATGTGTTGAAGCTGTAAATCTACGTTAAGTAGCTGCTTAACTTAGTTTTAAGACTTGAAACAGGCCTTGTGAAACCACATAATGACTGACTCTTGACTTTATATGTATCATATAGGTGTGAGAGTGGAATTGATCTTATCATCAAACTCTGGGCAAGAAAGAAAATCAATGTATTTCACAAAAAGTCAAACCATTCATTTAAATTTTAAGCTTAACAGTTCATTCTTGACCCTGGTGTTGGTTTGTCAGATATTTATTTGGTTGGAAATATGCCAACATTTCTGCACAAAATTCCCATCTGAACTCCCATATTTCAGAAAAACAGAAACTGAACAATATCGTTTTCATTATCACATGACAATACAGAAATTTGATTTATTGCAAAAAAACATTTGAAACTAAATACAGATTTATCAGATCAAAAAAATCAAAATATGAGTCTTCTGTGTTTTTCTTTCTAATAGCTGCTTTCTTTTATTTCACCTTCATGTCTTGCCATTAACTTCCACTTTATTTAATCATTGCTGAATTACTTTTGCTACAGTGATGACTAAATCTTCCCAAAGGGAGTAATAAAATAGCTTTAATGCAGAATAGCACATAAATCAGGCTGCCAGTTCATGTCTTTGTAACCTTCTCTGCCTCTCGTGCTGTTGAGCTCATGTAAACTAAAACTAAGAGTTATTAGCTGTTCCCGCTGCTCGATTATTTATCTGTAGGTTAATATCAGTCAGTGACCTGTTGCACATTTTTAACACAGCTGCAAAACATGCAAACACATTAATACACCAACTTCAGCTAATGGATAATAAGTTAAATATTCAAGCAAGGACAGAGGTGTGGTATGCATCATAAGCTATTAAATCAGGTTCCTCATAGTTGGCAGGTTTGATGGATGATTATAATGGCCAGAAATTTTGGCAGGTCATTTTTAAAACAACGTTGTAAAACAAGGTAGTTGTCACATTCCCTGATCGCTCGATTGCAGCAGTTTTAATTACTGGTGGAGTCTGACAGGAGCACAAGGCACTTATGGGAAGCCAGGGTTTGATTGATGAGGCAGCCAACACGATGAATATTTAGGGAATAAGGACAACATTGGATTTGGAGATGTCAACAAAAGGAAGTGTAATCAACTCTAATTGACATCTTTGGTTATCAAGTCTCATCTCAGGAAACCCAGATCAGCTGCTAAAAAAAAACTCCTCATCTAATCTGATCAAATTGACTGATAGTCTGCCAAGATAAATCATGTCAGAGTCTCATTTTGACAGACTCCTTTTGGCGTTCATAACTCCATTATGCAAATCCTTGTCACAGTGAAGGAACAATGTGGGTTTTCTTAACCTGCACCATCAATTCACTCTCTGCCTTTGGAGGAATGACTCACTGCAATTCAGAGTCACTTTAATCCGGTGCTGCAGAGGTACAGCACGTCATATAGGAGTAATCTGCAATATATGAAGACACAACACGATTTGTTATGCAAAAATAGATGCACAGCAATTGAAATTGCCTCTGTCTGAGACTGAGGAATGTGTATAGTATGTTTACCTTATTATGCCCTCCTCATGAATTCATTCTTTATGAGGACAGGAGAGGAAACTGTAGGGATTACAGATTACAGATGCAGACAAAGGAGACACTCAAAAATTTGCAAGTGTATATTTTGCCCATGAAAATTACCCCAACAGAAGACAAAGAGAGACGGTGAGGAGGAACAGCAGAGAGGCAAAGGAGAGCTTTGATGTATTGTGTGACGTGATTTAATGATCGAGCAAAGATGACAAACAACATACGGCTGATGGCGGGTCACAGAGGGACGTTCACAATGAGGGGATGAGCTGCAAAAACAAGATCTCGTCTGTCATGCCGATAGACCAAATGTCCCCGACAAAATAGTCAATTTAGCAGGGGTCCAGCTGAGGGAATCGCTTGTCCTCTGAATTAACAGCTCCCGACACCACGTCAAGGGAGTCCTAAAACAAACGCTATCAATCTGAGCCTTTTTGGATGACTTTCAGTGTCCTGTGTGCTGCTGCACCTGCTCTGCTCTCCTATGAACCGGGACCTCCTGCTTGGATGGCAGATTTTAAAAACCAAAATGAATCTGTGTGGGCCAATTTCGTCACCCTGAGTAAAGACAAACCGTACCACTATTTATGTTTGTCTGAAGTCTATTGGTTGTTTTTTGTTAAGCAGCTCATTTATATGTGTATCATGGATTTACAGCATCATTAACTTTGACTGAGACAGACAAGCGTCGAGGGAGGGAGGGGGGCAAAGCTGTCCCTTTTAGACTGTTCAAACAATCATGACAGAATAGAAAATGATCTAGTACAAGGCAATTACATGATTGCTTGAGCACACACAGTCATATGCATTAAGTTTCCCTAAAGGTTCATACTGGAATTGTGGAAAGTCGAGGGTTAATCTGTTATGTCATGTTGGGTTTTTTGTAGGTTGGATCGAATGTCCTTATGGAATAATGCAACAGGTTCTGTGTATTTAGTGTTGACATTCAACGGATTCATTTCACTGTTCATATAAAACTGGACCTCAGGTTTCCCATCTGTGTCTCAATAAATCCTCAGAGGTTAAAAGCTGAAATGTCATCCTTTAAAATCCCAAAATAATTTTAGCTGTGCAAGGCGCATGGCTTTAGGGATGCAATGTTCATCTGTCTGTTGCTCCATCCATCAAAATCTTACAGCTAGAGGATCAATTGCCATTTGATGTTGCAGAAACATTCATGTTCACCTTCAGGATGATTGGCATTAAACTGGATTAGCATTAGATAATTAGCTGTAGACTGTTAGTCTTGCTAATTTTCCCTCAAAGCAATGGCCTCAAAAGCACCAGAAACAATTATTCAGAAAGTTTCCCAGTTTTTCTATCTTAAAAGTTGCTTTAATTTCATTATATCCCATCAGTCCTGTCCTTCCTGACCTCCTGACTCTATTAACACCTTAAAACATCAATGCATTTATTAAAATTTATAGTTATTTTCATTATTTATTTAACAACGCACTTAAAAAGTAGCATTAATCAGGTCAGATCTGACCTAAGACAGTTTTTCTTTAGCCAGTTGTCACGTAGTTTATTTTCGGCTCAAGAGTTGTTTAAGCACCCTTAAATTTTGTCATTTGTGAAAGAGATGCAGTGTCACACGCTCTAATGTGGGTGAAGGAGATGAACATGTTTACACCTGTGCAAAAAAGCCTCTCATCTGATGCTTATTTGCTAATCCTGTCACTTTAACAGGCATGTTTTTTTGTTACAGCTATGAAAGACTCTCTCCAAAAAGGGCCATGGGAAAATGGAGAAAAGGGAGTAGAGAAGAGGTTTTGGGTCATCTATTCTGGGGGAAGCGGGCTAAATCAGGCCATGACGGCTGTATGGTTAACCTACTTCGATTTATCTCTTTGTTTTGGGATTTTCTGAAGCCGAATTTTTCTGTGACTGCCTGTTTTCTTCCCCTGTAGGCCTCTGTCCCGTGAATGAGACTGGAAAAGAGAAATGTGGGTTACTACTCTAATAAGAAAATTGTCTCCTGTGTGCAGTAGTTATTATGAGAAGGGTGTAAAAACAGAAACACCACAAACTACCTGAGAAATGATCCCAGAAATAACCAGAGCTGCACAATAAAGCCTCTGAGGTGTAGAATTTATTGCAGCATCACATTAATAAATCATGTTATTTTATCTGCTTTCCTGTGATTGTAGTAATCAAATATGTCCTCTTAGTCATTTGTTTTGATTTGAATGGACGATTCCTGATGACATCAAGCAGGTTGATAAGCTATTTTAAACTCAATTGTACAAAAGCATCTGCTAATGAATGTAATGCTGAATGTAATGCAATGTTTTTTATGGTCTGACAACTAAAAAGCCATTAACCATCTTCGTTGTCTCTTAGCAGAGCTCTGCAGAGACAGATACCCTGTTTTACTATTAATGTGTGTGAGTGGAAAAAAAAGAAAAAGTGCTATTATTTACAATAGTCTAGACATTAGTTGAGTCATTTCGTCGCTGAGTCGAGTCATTCTGTGCGGCTCTTGTTCCTTGAGGTAATGGCCATTTTTATCAAGAAGCTGGAATCATTTGTTTGAAAATGATTCACAACAGGATCACAGTGATTCAAATGTTTTGTTGGTGCATTTTTGCCCTTGTGTGGGCAAAAAAAAAACCCTCAACAGCAACAAAAAACAAACAGGGAAATGAATTCCATCCGTAACTAAAGCTGCAAAGTAAGATTTATGTAAATAGTCTCGAATTTATTCTGCCTGAGTCACAAAAGGATGGACGAAAGGGGTGTTTATTTTAGAAACAAATTATCCATTCCTTTTGGGTGAACTATCAGCAGCAGCCAAAGCTCATTGCATTTTTGGCATCACAGCTGTTTACTTTCAATTTGCAAAGACGAGGAGTCAAGTGAAGTTTGGATTAATGACTCTGTGGCCCTGTCAAAGTTTAGTAACAGTCACTGAGACGGTTTATGACACAGAAGTCAACTAAACATCTCACATGTGATTAGAAATGTGAGATCAGTTCATTTTTTTCACAAAGATGAGACAGTTATAAGTTAGAGTTCAGGTAAAGTGCTGTATGATGAAAACAAAAACACTAAAGTTATTACAAACACATATGAAATAAAGTGAATTGAATGCAAATAAATAAAATGTTTCCTTTTCATATCTCAAGGACATAAAACTTTAATTTTTCTCTACCAACTAATAGAAGACTTCCTGTTTCCATGGGGCCATTAAAAAATTTAGAGGTTATGTATCGATAGAACTACTAAACATATACCTTTTACCTATTAGATGTGTTCTTGGAGCTAATGAGGACAATATAAATGCAGAGTGATTGTCCCAGCTTTGCTGCTGTGATGATATTGTTGTGGGTTTTCCTTTGTTCTGCCACGTGATGCGTATGTTGCAAAAAATCCGGCTCGGTCCGTTACACCAAAGGTCACGCTCAGTATGTGTATAATTGGCATGCCCTTTTCAGAGAGCCAGAGGGTGGTGATGAGGTTATGGATAATCATATGTGATTCAGTTTGATAGTGTTGCTGCTGCTGGTACGAGTCCAGCGCTCGGCTCCTGTGACATCAGACAGCGTCAGCTCTCTTATGGGACTTTAAGGCGCCAGTGGAAAACAATTAGCGACTCTGCAGTCAACAGGAACATCTAATCACTCGACCGTTTTCCACACCTGCTGAACACCTGCAAACAGTCTCATTTGCTCTAAAAAACCCCACTGACAGAACATGAAACACAACAAAGACCTAAGAAAGCCTTGTTTACTTTGATGCGTCACCGTAGAGAAAATACCATCTTTTCAAAATCCTGCTCAGTGGAGATGTGCTGAATGCTTTGCGTCACATCCAAAGCAATATAATAATCTTAGGAGCCACTTGATGTCTGATTGATGCTTTTACTGCACTTACAAAAGAAAGAGATACAACTACAGGCAAGATGTTACAGACAATGTCAGAGGCTGATGCATGTGTTTCGGTTGTGCACAGATGTGCTCGGTACCTCCAGTCTAACAGAGTCTGCAGGTCAGCTGCTGTAGGTTAGGTTAACGTATGGGACCTAAACAGGCAGAGCAGCAGCCAGTGAAGGAAGGAAGAAAGCCTGAGGCTGCAAAGACGAGAGAATGACCTTCGGCTGAGCAAAGAAAAACACAGAAGGGAAGATAATGTCCAAACTCAAACTGACAAGCTGTACAGAGCTTAAGCCAATATTTAAAATGGACACTGTCTTGCTCCACTGGACTGAGGAAAAAAATTAAACAAAAAGAAAACAAAACTGAATCTTTCACATTTCAAAACCCCTAAATATGTGAAAATGTATTCAAATTTTCTACAAGGTTATTTCTGACATGTAAACATCAAGAAAAGTAATACAAAAATAGCTTCTGATAATACAAAGGCTTCAAATTATACATGTTTCACCCCAAATATAAATGGCAGCAAATACACATAATAGATTTTACCCATGATATCTTAGTTGTGCAAGATTATGCAATGTTTGGTCCTGGCTGCAAATGTTCTAGTCGATAAGTCAATTATTCAATAAGTCAGTAGACAGGTAATGAATTGGCAACCATTTGGATAACTGAATCATTCAAATCATTTTAAAGAAAGAGAAAAAACACTATCTATTCCCAGCCTTTCAGAGGAATAATTTACTGCTTTCTCTTCTCTTTATATTATAAACAAATGATTTGCATTTTTGGACAAGAGAAGCAAAGGTCACCTTGAACAACACAATCAGGCTTAAACAAAATCTGTCAAAATTTAGGTAAAAGGTCATCTGTCTTGCTGAGCCTCCAAGCTTATTTTTTACTGTCAGTGGTCCGTCCATGTCTTCTTCTTCTATGCCCTTCATTAATTCCGTTTGACCTCCTTCACCTCTGGGTCGTTGTCAAATAAACTGATAGAAGAAGAAGGAGGAGAAGAAGACAGATAAGTGTTGTTTTTAAACAGATAACGTTGATATTTATTCTGTTATTTCTTATAATTAAATGTTAGCCTATATTTTAATCTCACTTTTTATCTAGTCCTTCTTTACCTGTCGATTATTTAGACTTCAACTCAAGTTTATTAACGCTTGTTTTAAAAGCTGCTAGCTTAAAAATCGTGTAACTCAAGCTAACGTTAGCTCTTGTTTTGCCTCTTTTTAGGCTTTTTAGAGGCTGAAACGTGTTTATTTTTACGGAAATTCTGCTTCATTATATGTCCTTTCACATATGTTTTATTGCAGCCTTTACAAATGTAGTTTGTAGCTCATGTCAAACTGAGTTTAATGCGAGAGATCTGGCAGCTTCAATAACTATTTAAATGCAGAAATCCTCCAATACTCCCTGAATATTTTATGTAAAAATAATGAAACGCTCCTGTTTGACTCAGTATTCAAGTTTCTAACATGAAACATAAGCATCATTATTCCCTTTAGTGTTAATATGCATGAAACAGTGAAACTCAAACGGCTCAAACTCATTTGCACAGATTTGATAACTAATGCTCATCTTTGTGTTCAAAGTGTCATCCACCCCCAAAGTGCCATGCTTTTTGTGACTCAGCTCTTACTCATGTGCAGTGCTTTGTTCATATTTAATGAGCTCCAACATGTTCAGCAAATGTCAACCAATACGTGAAACCCTCAGTAAGCACCAAACATAGATGCTGGGGACCAGCTGTTTTAAATGTGCCAGCAATGAGATCCTGTTTCCCCTGCAAATTAATTGAGACTAAACAAAGATCTTGGTTCTGGTGATGATCCTCCTGCAGCAGCTGCTTCTGACAGACAGACCTCAAGTAGTGTATATCATAACACTCAAAATGTAAAGGGGAAAGGGCAATAAAATACACCACTCTGCTCAAAATCTAAATCATTTTATTGGGCCAAAGGGTGTCATTTTACAAAATAAACACTTGGATCAAGACATGTTGTCTTCAAGGACTGGTATTCACTTTTCTAAAGCTTGACGTCCTACTCTATTTGTCAAGTGGCATTCAAATAATTACCTTGAAATTCAAATATTTTAATGTATTTCAGCTACATTACAAAAACCTTCAACCAAAAAGACCCATTTTTCAATTTCTCAAAATTCAAAAAAAACAAAGCAACTTAAAAGCCTGCAAAGACTTCAGGCGAGATCAAACTTGAGAGCGATTCTGGATGAAGTGTAATTTAAGCTTTTAATGTTGTAACCTCAGGCTTCTTCTCTGTAGGACGAGGTATTTTGAACAGACTGCGAAGGTTGACCTCTGGGTCAACATAGTGAGGGATCTTGCGTTCATTAAAGAGGCCGGCGAGGTTGGTCTCCACTTTTGCTCGTCTGGAGACTCGCATGCGAAGGGCAAAGAGGCGATTCAAGTTTTCTTCCACAAGGGGGAGGTTTTGTCTGTCCAAACGCTTCTGCCAGGACTTCTTAGGCCGGTGACGTCTCTGTTGGCACAAAGAAAGCTATTCAGAGATTTTTTTTTTTTTTTTAAACTAACTGTATCAACCTGTTTGAAAGCATATACAAAGAAATTCTATATGCTTGGACATGATGTGACCCCACAAACTCAAGCTGAGCTGTTTCCTTTGGTTGGCCAGAGGCACAAAGGAGTAAGCTCTTGACAAGTTTAAAGAGAAATCCAAAATCAATAGTCCCCCTGCACAGAGGGCTTTAGCTCACTGCTGTGTGGTGGCATTAGTCCACATCTGAAATGTGGGAAATGGACGTCAGGCTTACCTTCAGATTGGTGCTGCTTGTGTCATGACGTAGCAGGTGTCTGGTCATACTTTCCTGTGGAAGAGAACAAAGCCATAGTTTCAAACAATTTAAAAACAGGAAAAATGTCTAACAGTTGCAAAAATAATTTACTCTAAAATTTAAATGGCAGCTATTATCAAATGATATACATTTGTGCTTAGTTTAAACAGTGAAAATATGTTCCATTAAAATTTAAGATAGCATTTTCATCCTGAGGGAAATAACAGAAGGGAATAACAAGTCTTTCAATGCGGGGAAGTATGATGTAATTTATGTTACCTCACAAGGACCAGTAATAGACTTGTTGCTTACCCGCATTGCAAACATGCGTGGGCAGTCGGGGAAGGAGCACTTGTATTTGAGAAGCTCGAGGTGCACCTTGCGGATGTGGTGCTGCAGGTTAAAGGTTGTAGAGAAGTAAGCCTGGCAGTCATCCCTGGGACAAATCAGCACAGGCTTATGGGAAGCGTGGATCCGTTTGTGTTTCCGCAGAGCATCCACCTTCTTGAACACCTTCTTACAGGTTTGGCATGTGAATGTAGCTACAACACATTTTAAAAAAAAGTGAAAAATAGTAGGAAACCAACAAAAGATAATCTAGATTAGTAGTTTTGTTTATTTTATTACAATCACAACATCTACCTGGATGCTTGGTCATGTGTTTCTGAAGTTTCCCCCAGGTGTGTTCAAGCACCTGGCAGTTAGCATGAGGGCAGCGATATCCTGCAGAAATCAAACAAGGCCAATAAGTGCTTTGTCACTGTTTGCTCTCTTCAGGGAACCTTTAAGGAACCACATAGGGTCTTACCATGCACGTCATTTGTCCTGAAAGACTTTTTTTCTTGGATGCGGTAAAAGGTTACATGCAAATTTATCCACAACTCAATTTTTAATGAACAATTTTACAAGGGAGGAAGATGAAAGGACCCCTTCTAAGACTGAATTAGACTAACCTGCATGCTTCTTCTCATGGGCTTTGCGGGCGATATGTGAGTCGAATGTGGAAGCACACCCGTCCTTCGAACACCTAAATACACCCACGGAGGACAAGCAAAGGTAAAAAATAAATACAGTCACTGGAAACACACCCTCTGAGCCTGTAAGCACTCGTTAGAGTCTGTAGAGTCTGTACTCCAGCCAAAGAGGATAATCTTTAACACTTACAACCATGTGGATCGGATGTCAGGCATTTCAGTAACTCACAAGACAAAGTCAAGAAGTCTTGTTTTACACCAAAACATTTCACACACTCACTTGAACTTGGCAGACACTCCATGCTCCTTTAAGTGCAGTTTCAGCATCCTGCGTTTTTTGAAGGTCAAGGAGCATTTTGGCTGACTACACTGAGGGGAAACATTCAAGTGATTAAAATGACAACAGACTTCAACTGTGAATACAACATCAAGAGCAGTGACTTTGAGGGGGAGGCTGTTTTTTAAAATGGCGTTTTAGCGCCATCTCGTGGACACGGCTGTGTACTAACACAAACCTTGAAGTACTTGTTCTTGTCTCCGTGGTTGTATCGCACGTGTCTCTTCAGGCTGTCCGCGCTGAGGAAACTCTGCGTGCAGCCCGTGAACTTACACCTGCAGGGAACAAGGTGAAAATAAATTGAGTTCGTGGCTACGAGGAGCAGAAGTCGGCCTACAGGTGTCAGGTGTGACTCATTACGTACTTGAATTGCTTCACCCCTTTGTGCTGAAGCATGTGGCGGCTCAGGTGGGATTTTCTTGAGAAACGACGACCGCAGCCAGCGACTGTGCACTGACACGGGCGCTGTTGACATCCAAATTTTATTTAAAGCATGGATAAAATATTTCATGTAATGTATTCAAGAGATTTCAACATCTGTTCAGTAGTTTTGTCTTTGCAGGCTTCAGTCTTACCGCTCCTGTGTGCACCGTCTCATGGTCGTTCAGTCTCCTCTGTCTGGTGAAAGTGGCTCCACAGTTTCCGTGGGTGCAGACGAACAGCTGCAGCCGTGGACCGCCGACCGTTTTCTCACTGCGGACACCGTTCATCTCCCTCGATAATGTGAACTCCTCTCTAATGAAAATATGTAATAGGAGGCCGCCGCTTTTGTCAGCCTTTTTTATAGCCTCTTGATGGATCTTAATTGGTTAATTGGAAACGTCTGGTCACAGGGCTGTGAGTCAGCCTGCGCCCACAGGTCGCACCCATTCAACACTCTGCAATCATCAAGAAGTAAAGCTGAAACTAATTTACCCAAATGGCCTTGGTTAGCCCAGCTGTGCAAAGAAACATGGGCAAGTCTACACACGCACCAACCACTGCAGGCCAGGCAAGTTGTTTGGTTTTAGTGTTAAGCGATGAAACTGTTAAGTAATGCAATTCGGTTAAGACAGTGTGAAAGGAAAGAAAAAACAGGCTTCAAAAAGTGATGAAACGGAAAAAAAAAAGGTCAATATAAAAACCCCCTCCATGATAGAAGAACAACATGATGAAAAGGCAGAGCTCGGGTATTCCCAAACTTTTCTATCAAGGCCCCAAAATTACATAATTTTATAGCAGGGGCCTCCTTTTTTAAAAGATTCCTTAAAAAAATCCATCGACAGCACTGAGCCAAGTCCATTCTCAGGTCTGCTGCCTCATGCTTTTGTGAGGATGGCTGTTGGTATGCTTGTCAGATTTTTCCTTTTATTTTGAGTTATCACCAATTAGCTAGATGCTTGCGAACAAGCCAACCAGCCAAACTTCAGGAGCAGAGCAGCTTGTGGCTTTTCCAAACTGTGGCAGGACGACACTGACAGAGTATGACATGGTGAATGATGTTATGACTGGCAGACTTTTAGAAAGATAGAAATGGTAAGTAAGATTTTAAAATGCTTCTTTTGTTATTGCAATTTATAAAGATAAACATGATGACAATAATTCAGTTTTTATTTTTTATTTATTTTGAGTTTGCATTACCCCCATCTTCACTCTGGTTTGCTGAGGCCTCTTTGGCGTCACCTAGTGGCCAATATTTTATACAGCATGGCCATAGCCTGTATCTTCCAATCTTGATAAAAGAAACATTATACTTGAAGACTCTAAATTGAAAGAATCTATTTCCAAAAGTGATCGGTTCACTTGTACAGGAATTCAGACTTGCCTTTGTTCTGTCAGTCTGTGAAGTTTCAAACAACCCAGTTTCTTTGGAGCTGTGAGTGTGATGCAGCTGTTTGATCAGTAGATGTCTCTGTGTCACAAGCTGTTGCATTTTGCTTCACTATATACTGTTCACATTTGTTTTATTATAGATATCTGAAATGATTTCGTCCTGTTTTTTTATCCCTTGTTATATGTTGATTTTACATATAGAATTTAGCAGGTAAATGGAATCATCTACATTCACAGATAGTGAAGATATTAAACCTCTGATTAAAAGTTTTGTCTCAGAAAGAAACCTCTATGAAGACCTTTTGAGCAATTTAAATGGAGAAAGAAAAGCAAAATACAGTTGATTAATATAGTCATTTTTTATGTTTCTCAAATTTTATCTGTCTTCATTCTCCTGGGATTCCTTGGACCTAACAGGAATCCCTGATCATAATGACGTTTATGTCCGGGTGAAGCACAGCCAGCATGCTGTCTGCAGCTCTGACTCCTCACAGTTCCCTTTGCAATTTTTGTTACTCAGTTGTGTCACTGCTGAATGCTTAATTGACTCCATCATCATGACTGTGTGATCAGCAGCATTTGAATGAAATCCACCAAAACGGACTTCAGAGTTGTCAGCTGTGATGTTTCTTGAATTCAGATTAACAGAAGAAGAAAAAAAGTCCACACTGAACTGATGTCTTTTTGATGTCAGCCTTCCTATGAGACTATTGCTGCTGCACTCTTCCTACCGCTGCACCCCACTCCATCTCTCCCCCACTATCTCTTGCTCCCTGTTAGTCTCAAAGGGTGGGGGATGAAATATTTAGAGGGCTCTGTCAGTGCACAATGTGCCTCCATTAGCAGGATGTGTTGCAGGGTGGATGCAGAAAGGCTTGAATGCATCAGGGAAGCTAACCTCGCATGTCACAGAGCTCTGAAGGTCTCTGGTTTCAGTGTTCGATTGATTTGAATTAATGGTTCCCGTTAAGAGGCTGAATCGATCTGTGCAGGTACACTGTCTTTTAGGATTAAATTCAGACATTTACCTTTCTCGTTTTGCCAAAACGCTACAATTTTACTAAAAATGCTGTCAGTGCAGTCAAACGTTTGGACAGATTTTCTTATTTAAGGAATTTTATAAGTGTGTCAAAACTTTTAATTGCAATGATAATATGGTTTTATTGCATGTATATGTTTATTTGGGTCAGTGCCTTTATATGAATGTTTTTATTTCATTGAACTGAAGCCACATGTCTGTTGTTCAGTGATGGAATTTATTAAAATGCTGTACTTGTTTGCTGCTGCATGATTATTATTTTACGGGAAGGCACCTGAAAAACTGCTTCATCCATCCTGAAACTGTCTTTATTTTTGATTTCAGGAGGCGTCAAACATTCACGTTGCATCTGTTACCTGCTTTTTTGACAGCAGTAGATCCTTAAAAACTTCCACGTGGGATTATTAATTGTCACACTGTTGTCTGGAAAATGTTTTGTACATTACAGTTTTCAGAGTCAGAGGAATTTTGATATTCTTTGCTTTTATTCTATTCCACCAAATGTAGTTATGGAATAAAATTTCTTATTTTAAGTTGATTTTTAGGGTGTAACTCTAACTTAGTATATATGTATATCACAGCAGAGAATAACGGACTTATCTGCAAATTTCACAGGAAAAATTTGAGTTTTATTATAAAAATATGAATGACAGGAATATCCTAAAGTGAGCTGGTTACCACAGAAACAGTAGGAACATTAATGTTGATCAGGCCTCTGATGTGGTCTGTTTAACATTCAGCTTTGATGTCTCCCCTCGGCCCGGGCGCACCTTCATCCTCTGCACACCTGTCAGCTTCGTGTTACGGCGTTTGAGATATTTCATTCGTGCATCGAGACAACAAACAAACAAACAAACAAACAAACAAACAAAACTCTGGTCCCTGTTAGTGCTTTTCTTCGGCCGTGCACCCCGGTAACCGGGCTGTCGCATCCTCTCTCTGCGCGGAGAGCTGCATGGCAACGGGAGGGGGGAGGCTGCCAGGGATGAGGGAGGGTCCCACGGTCCCACGTGTCCTCCTCGCCGCAGACCCAACGTATTTCTCTTCGCTTCTCCCATCCCTTCGTTTCCGCATACCGCAGATTCGCATAAACGCACACAAACACAACCTCATCCATACACCCATACGCACCCGCGCAGCCTTGCGGAGCTATGCATCCGCGGTGCGCACTCTCCCGTTCCTCTCTATTTCCTCACTGATCAGTCTCCAGACCTGTATCGATCATCTCCGCCATATGCCTGCAGATTATGATTCATTTTCATCACTCTGATATGCAAATTATAATTCTCAACAGCGGCGTTGGCCGGCGCTGACAGAGCGAGAGAGATAAGAGAGGGGGAGTGATGAGAGGACGCTCATCATCAGATGTTTAGCAGATTCTCTTTCGAGCTTCGCCATCATTTCTGCTGTGCGGGTTTTTTGGTCTTTCTCCTTCCTTCCGTCGGCGGGGTTCGTGACATTTTTGCGGCTCTCGATGCTGTAATCCGGGGGAATGTGTGAAGATCATGCTGGCGGTGTGGTGCTTCATGGTCTTTGCTGCAGTGGGCGAGAGGCTTGCAGTCTCAGGTAAGAGAGAGAGGACAGAGAGGGGGGGTCGGATAAAGAGCGGGAGCAGCCTTTTCGTTTCATTTGCATCCACATTTTTTTCCTCTTGCACCAGCACTTTTCAAACGGTGGTAGGTTGTGATTTTTTATTGTTGCGGGAGCTCAGTGCCCAGCAGCCCTCTGGCCTGGAGATCACTCTTCAATGCGGTAGATTTGCTGCATCAACACATTTCCATCGCTGCCCCGTTGCCCATATCCAACGTCTATATCCATTTTCAGGTGTTTTTTATCCGTTAAACACCTAAAAGCATTGTAATATAACTTGCCAGTTACGAGTGCAATTTGTTTTTGCTGTTTGATTGATGACTGCTGAGACTTAAAGCCATATAGGCCGTGCATACATGTCAATGTGGGCGTTAGTCTGTAGAGCCCATAAACCATCAGATACTGATGCATTTATCATTTTCCAACAAAACCTCATTATTTCCACTGAATTTATTCAAGCACTGTTGGATAAATGCACAGTGGGATTAATTAGGTCACCAAACCATCAGCTAAAAAAACACATCCCAGTGTTCACCCAGCATGACCCGATAATATACATCTGTTTTATTTGCTGTGTTTCTTACACCACTGCCAGGTGCACCTTGGGTACGCCCAGGTGTGTCTCCATACGTCATCAAGCCCTTTGCACACTCATGAGTGTTCCTGTGGTCTTTGTGCAGGTGTGGACAGGACCCCGGTGCAGGATGGAGGCACGTGGGACTGGTTTACCTCAGCAGGGCTGCCAGGCGGCGAGGACACTGCCACTAAATTTACCTATCCGAAGCGGCTGGTGCAGCAGATCAAGTCGGAGGAGGAGATGGCTCATGAACACTTGGATACCAGGGTGAAGAACAGCAGCGGGGACATTTCGGTGAGTTGTAAATAACAGTAAACATTCCCTCAAAACAAACCCTCCCTCTTTCCTGTTTTCATTGGGTGCTTGGCGCCAGGGACTCCCAGTGGTCCTCTGCAAGGTTTCAGGAATCTCCCTTTAAAAACAAGGAATTTTATAGAATGCAATCTGATAAAAAAGACTATAACTCAGTTGGACAGTGTATGAAAGTGGCTTCTTTAATCAGAGGTTTTATTATTACTGTACGTTACAGGTTTTTCTCCAGACCAAATTTGTATGAAATGGGTCCCTGCAGCTTAATGTGCAGAGGAAAAGTCTGGTGTTCAAAATGCATCCTTACCAAAGAAGATTCACTACTTACGAAATTGTCTATATGGGTGAATATGGGTTGATAGCACCAAGACGGGCTGTTATTCTGCTGATGGAAACCTCATTTTTCCGGTGTGTAACAGTGCAGCACTCAGCTCTCTGCTGCTCACGCGGCTCCTGCTTCTCAGGCATGACAGTGCAGGGTGGTGTCTTTGCAGCAGTCTCCACTCCTCGCTAGTTTGACCCGATTTGACCCATCACTAAAAAAAAAAATCCCTTTAGATGCTTTACAGCCGTTTACTCTCACATCTGGCAACCCCTTTTGTTGAAACTAAAACCCTCTGACCTGCTCTCTATACTTTGCAAAAAAAAATCATAGCAGACAGAGTTTTCACCAGAGAGCTGTTTAAATGCGTGCATGCGTGTTCGTGGTGGCCCTCATCCTCCACATGACAAAGCTTCGCCTCCCCCCTGAAATATTCAGTCATCATGTCCGATCATCCGGATGCCGTGCTCAGCTCCCGACTTCTTCATTATTCAATGATGTGTTGAAGTATGTCCCCATTAATTATGAAATAGGCCTGTGTGAGAAGTGCTGCATGGTCCAACAGGCTTGAGCACTCCCCCTCTCTGGGGGGGCGGGGGGGGGGGGGGGGGGGGGGGGGGGGGGGGGGGGGGGGGGGGGGGGGGGGGGGGGG
>JAQMCX010000021.1:5379924-5392216 GCA_029814765.1 Acanthurus leucopareius
AATTAGGCTGCTTTATCTCCGAGCTCTTGTGTTTTTTTTGTATCTCTGCCCCCCCCCCCCCCCCACCCCCACCCTCTATCTGTCATGCTGATAATATGATGTACCTTAAGTAACTCTTATGGAAGAGTACAATAGGCTTCTTACATGCACATGGAGTCAAACGGTGAAAATGAGTGTTGCCACCCCTTAAAAGAAGCTGTCACAACTAAATATGGTACAATATGATTAAAAAAACAACCATTAATATCATAAATGTTCATAAGATACAAATGATGTCACCATCCAAGTAGACAGGGTTTCAGAAGACCCTGTTTCAGCTGCTGTACTCATGAAGCCCTGCTGTGTTTTGTTTTGTTAAATATTCAAGGCAACACAAGGTAGAACATCATATATTTAGAAGCGGCAGAAGATGAGTTGAGCTCTTTTCTTTGTTTTTTTCTGACACATCACGCTGCATTGAAAGTAGGTGATGCTTTGGTGATTTTTGTTTCATCTGTTGTGATGATTTTATTGTGCTCAGTTGACACTCAAAGACAAATTATGAGATGAATTTTCCTTAAGGAGCTTTATGTGACATTTTAGCACCAATTAAAGTATATGTAGGTGAAATTAGCACTAAGTACTGTATGTTTAGGGTTGATGTTTGGTTTAAAACCCTTCTTTATATGGCAGCTTAATAAATGTTGACTGTGAGAAATGAAACTGTTCCCATGACTGGAGTTAAAGACAGCTAGGCATCCTGCTTGTTAGACCATACAGGACCTGAACACACCTGAACACTGTATTTCACATTGTGACCAGTCAGTTAATGTTGAATCAAATGTTGATTTGAGTCAGATTTGACCTCATTCGTAGCTGCACTGGAACTCATGAAAGTTTCGAGGAACTGCACTCTAACTGGTGCAGAAATATCACAAGTAGCACATTTAATATGTTGCATAAAGACGACACTGAAATACTTTTTTTCCTCCAGCTCGACATTGATATGCTGCCTCTGGGTATTGATTTTGTTGGTTCGTTAATTAATGGCATCTATTTCTTGAGTCATGAGATGCATTAATTTTAAACATGAAATCATGAGTAATGTGACTCTCTGTGAGACCAGTTATTAAAAATATAAACTAAAAAAGTTTGGCGTTATTGTCATTACTGTGTGAAAAATTACATTAATTTTATTCTAAAGGAACAATATCCATCATGGCTGGAAAAGGTGTGGAGCAAGCTGGATCAGTCAGAGAGGAAATGGATCATTTGATACGATGGAAAGCTCCACAGCAGTGACTGAAATGACTCTGTGAGATTGTTCTGAGAATTAAAATTTCAATCACTGCTTTAGAAGTCCTCAGAAAAATGTAATTTTGATCATCTATGTACAATTTATGATAACTGTGCAAACTCCTCCTGCTGAGGAAGATCGTGTGGAACAATCAGAAGCACCAGAACATCTACTAAATCTGGGCGAATGTTCTCACGTTGGTTGATAAATCTTCTGAGCAGTGTTACTGTGTGAAGACTGAGCCCTGATGGACACCATGCTTCAGCCTCTCCAAGACAGTAGTAGGAAATCTGTTGTCCGTACTCACTGGAGGAAATCATTCCTGGATAGTGAAGCATGTTTTTGTAAAAGCCCAGTGATTCACTGCAGCCTGGTTCCTCCAGACTGAGATCAAAGTCACGCAGGCGAAGCCAGAGCTGCCGAAGACTCGTGCTGTTTAGTCTGCAGTAAATTTCTCTCTCTTTCTCTCTCTTTTCTGGTCCTGCTGTCCCTTCACCTCCTCAGCTGTTTGGACAGCATCAGTGAATATAGACGATATCAGTGAAGTTTTCTCCTCCTCTTTCCCCCCGTTTGTCAAGCCCCTCTCTATCCATCTCCAAAATTCAAACTTAGCTCTTAAACTGCCATCGCTCTTTGCAGTCTGAATGCCGGCAGCCAATGTCGGTCAACAGAGACTTTATCAATCATAATATTTCAGCTGCTGAGGTGCTTTTAGAGCGAACACGCTATTGATTCTGTTGAATTATTCATGAGACCTCACTCTCTGGCTTTTTACACAGCGACACACTTAACGGAGATTGTTTTGTTACACTTCAATTTACTATCTATCAATCTGTCTCTGTCACTGTGGGGTTTTCAAATTTTTTATTTATTTATTTTTTTTTGCATCATGTTTTGTTTTTCAGCCTGTCCACTTGGCCCAGAGCTGTTTCCAAGTGGAAGCCTTTGGACAAACCTTCACTCTGGATCTGGAGCTAAACCAGTTAGTATCACCGTCCAAAACCCATCAGATCTGCCTTTCGCTTGCTCTTAATTTACTGCAGCTGTTCTCATTAGCATTTCCCCGCTCTTAAGCAAGTGCACTTACCGCCTCTATTATGTTACATGACAAAATGGGGAATACCAATGTAGCAACCACAGACGCAGACTGCATTTTTATGAGGTTTCACTAATTTTATCACCCCCACATGTTATTATATCTACAAATATCTTTGAGGGGTGACAAGAGATGAAAAAAATGCCCCTGATGAAACCAATTGTGATTTAATGGTGATGAAGATGATTCCTTCAGAGATGTTAATGGTATCTTTCTCTCTCCTCTCTGCAGTCACCTCCTGTCTTCAGAGTACGTGGAGCGGCACTTTAACCAGGATGGCAAGCCCTCACAGTCTGTGGTAAGACTGTTGCGTGGGGTGGGAATGTGTACTGACAGGATTTTAGAGAGTGAACTTGTCTTTTTGGCGCATAGAAAGCAGCATATTAATGAGATGACCACAGTTGCAGTGCAGCATTTGGTTCCTTGGCTGTAGAAAACCAAGACTTTGTCACATTTTACACCACTGCTGTTTGCCAGCGAATTTAAAACGATTTTAAAGTTTGTCAGATGGGATGCCTCACATGGCACAGAGCTCTTTATATGACATAATTCCTTTGTTTCATATGTGTAAATAGGGTAATCTAATGCAGATCTGTGTGATTAAAGTCTCATTTTAGAATCAAAAAACATTCTTTTTGTTTGTTTTGATCACTTAAGGCTTATTTTCAGGTGACTGTGATGCTTCATTGAAGTTTTTATAGTCGGATCTCATCATCACGATTTATCTATTTATGGCTCACGCATTGCTCTTCGCTTAAAAAGTAGGCTGTCACGTCACCATTATTATTATGATTATGTATGCAACTGTACTCTGCTCATGCATTCGCCTGTCAGTGGTGTACATGCATGCCTCTTATAGCCGTGGCCTTTCTCACACGGTCAAGAAAAAAGCCAGTGGATGCCTGCAGTGTCGACCCGCATGCTCAGAGAAAGAATTAAGAGATAACAGGAAAATGGATGAAAGCCTTAACTTCTCCCCCCCCAGTAGCCACCCGCCAACCCAGCCAGCACTCCACGTCCCCACCCACAATCGTTCCAAACTCTCCCTCAGTCCTCCCGACCAATCACAAGCCTGTTTCCATAGCAACAAGTTAGCTCAGCAGTGTCATTAAGGTCTTGGCAGCGAAGAGAATGAAAGAAAAAACCAAGAGGGAGGGAAAGAGCAGAGCCGGCAAGAGAGGAGGAGAAGGAGGAGGAGGGGGGAGCACGAGGAGTAAAATGCCAGTTGATACAAAGGCAAAACAAGCTTTGGCACTGGGGAGGAGTCATTTTTTTGGGATGGGGTAGTTTGTGTGTTCCTAGACAGTGGGTTTGTTCCCAGAGTGGTGGGAGGGACAGGAGGCCTGTGGTCAGGCCAGATTGTCCCTCAGCTGGATGGAGGCCTCACATGATGCCTCTGACGCCGGACGTGGCAGGTGTGATGCGTTCAAGGCCGCACGTCACAAGAACGAGTGCTCTTTTTTCTATTCAACAAACTGAGGTGTCATTCGCTGAGCTGTTGTGGCGAAGCTAAGACGCCCTGCTGTGCTCAGTTTAGTCCAGGTAAACCAGGGTTTCTCTCTTTTTTCTCATCTGTCCTCTGCTGCTGAAGCAGTGTGCTCACTTTTTGAACAAGTGTCGGCTGGTAATGAAAGCTCTGTCGGGCAGTCAAGGTTGTTTCAAGGGCCGAAATAAAAGAGCGGAGCACAGAACCCTTTTTTACTCTCATTTTGAGGCTTTTTTGGCTGCAGACTGCTTACTGTACAGTCAGTCCATGTTAAATTCTCACATCTGACTGTGTGGGCAACATGAGTGCTGATTTATTCAAGAGATCCTTGTCAAGGGTCTACCTCTGTGTCTATTGTGAGCGAAGCATAGTAGGGAGGATTAAAAAGCAGGACACAATCAAGTCACGCCATAAACACAACGGTGAGGGAAAGAGGGAGAAGGCTGTGACCGTTTTTTCCTCAGAGCTGACCTACGATGATACTAAGCAAAGTTAAAAAAAGGTGCCTTTAAAAGCCTAAAGTGTGTCAGTGGAGGTTGTATCATCAACAGGAGTGGTGCATTGTGTCCACAGGGAGGGGAGCACTGCTACTACCAGGGAAGGTTAAGAGGTTTACCAGGGTCCTGGGCAGCTCTCTCCACCTGCCACGGCCTGTGGTGAGCCCGACAGTCAACCTTTATTAATAAAAATCACACACACAAGCAGCCTGCAGATCAGGCAACGCTTACACGTCTGCACAATTAATAAGTGCTTAATTTATTGAAGCTTCCTGCATTTCCCGCTCTGCATCTCACAGTGTCTCTCTTGTTGTTGGCTCTTCTCAGCGGCATGTTCTCTGACGGCTTCTTCACTTATGGGATCGAGCCCGTTCACAATGGAAGCAATCAGGTAAATAGTCTGTGAATAGAATAACCTGGCACGCCAAATCAAACTGCATTTGTGAATTGCAAATAAACCACAAGCCTGACAGCTTCATCTGGTTCCCAGACTAAGTGGATATTAGATAAAGTGATAATTACTCATTTTTTTTTATTATTCAAATTTCTTTTGGTGCTGTTTTCTTTGGTACATATTTCTCATTGTGAGACTTATCTTTTTTCAACAAATTGCATAACTGGCATAAGAAACAAAAACAAATCACATTCAAAAAATAAATAAAATCAGGAGCATAAGGAACAGACTAATAATAACCTGTCTAGGAAGAATATTAATGCAGCATATGATATTTTTAGTTACTATCAGGAGCCAAATTTCATACTCCAGGCTTGTCATGCACCCAAACTGGTGCATTAGTCTTGTTTCTGTTATTCATCCTGCAGAGCATGCTCTCAAATGAATCTGTTTTTATTCTGGAGATTTGGGTGTTTTCCAGTGTCTAAGTATCGTCCCAGCAGCCACTCCAGTGCCTGTGATTAATCACATATTTTTCACAGACCTGCATAATGGAGTATTGTCTAGTCTGGAGTCTGATATTGTTTTTTAATGTGTCTTAATGTCATCTGGGTTTGTTCTGTTATAGGATGATGGTGCTCACTTAATTCGCAGGATGCCTGATATCAGACTTTCACCCAACTGCCCAGGTACAAAAGCACGTTTTAATCAAAAACTTTTGATGCACATCCGAATAGAATATCCTCAAGTCTTTTCTTGCCTCCTTTATCACATTTTGATAAACTGCTTTGCCTCCAGTTAGTAAACACAACATCCACTGTTGCAGTAATTTACAAAATTGTCACTTAATATTCTGTGAAAACTGCTAATGTCACTTTTCAATAAACCTCCAACACTAGGAAATCTTCACACCAGTGGGAGAGGACAATCCAGAACAAAAAAAAAACGTGATAATTGAATTGGATGAAACTTGTAGTTAGTTCAGACAGAGTGATAATTAGAGTCACAGCTTTTTTGTTTTTTGATTAAAAACTGTAATGTTTGACTGAAATTGAGCAACTCTGCTTGTCCGTGTGTCCAGACTGCACAGAGGACAGCGAGTGGGAGAGCAGAGGAGGTGACGGTGATGACGACAGACCAGACCAAATGAAGGAGAAGCAGGGATCCGGGGGACTGAGGCGATCCAAGAGGTTTGTTCGAAAGCCCTCCGTCCAGACTGAGACCAAATACATTGAGTTGATGGTGGTCAACGACAGTGACATGGTGAGTCGGAAGTACATTTAGTGGCTAATTTCTAATCAATCGGCATGGTTTATGTGTCTGACAATCCACTGTTTGAGCTCAGAAATGTGTTTATTGTCTTGGTTGGTTTTATGTTTGCTTGTTTAACAAATGATGACATTTAAAATAAGGCTGCATTTGTGCTGTTGTAAAGGGACAAGTTAAAAAAAAAGGATACTCAATTCTGACACTAAAAACAATAAAATCCCCCCAGCCATTATAACTTCACCTAATAACTGTAATCACATAGTTGGTCGAATACAAATATAATCACCTCTGTTATTGTCACTTAATATTTCTTGTGTTTACAGCTTATTAAACTGCCAGGCAGCAGATATTTGGTCAAAGTAAATGACTGTTTTCTGTAAAATGTTTTCTCTGAGAACTGAAGAGATTTATATGTCAACTATCATTATTCTAATAAAGCTTTTATTGTCAAATCAAAAGCTGATTCCATATCTTCTAAAACAAGTAAAAAAGAATATGTGAAGTTGTTCTCAACCTCAGAGAAACTATAAAAGATGCATAGCAGTACATGTTTCCATCATGTAAACCTATTTAAATGAAAATAAAGAACGTTGCCTTGCGAGTTATCACTAAGTAAAAAATGGCATTACAATAAGTGATGCCTGATGTCAAGATTGTTTGAAATATAGAAGGACAGTCGTGTGTGTGTGTGTATATGAGAGTAAATGTGATCCATTACTTACACCATCTGTGCATCTCTGCGTCTCCACAGTTTGTACAGCTGCGTCGCTCTAGCAGCCAAACCAAGAACTTTGCCAAAGCAGTGGTCAACATGGCAGATGCGGTAAGAGCTTTGTTTGTAGGATCATATTCCTCCTACACAGTGCTTCATTTGCAAGTCATGAGGTCCCTGAGCACAGAGAGGGTGCTGTTGGAGCAGGTGGAGAGGAGAGAAAAAGTCCAAAAATTAGAAATGCACGGACAGCGAAAGAGTATTTGCTTTTAAAGCTGAAGAAAAACTAAAAGATGTGATCAGGAAGAGAGTCTTTTTTATTGACATTAATCAGAGTATTTACAATATTTACTCAGAAATCTGTAGGAGGAGGTTTGCAAACAGCTGTTTACAGTTTACAGGCAGCTCTACCGCTCTCTTTTACCTTCATTGTTCCTTTACTTTTCTGAGTGTTTTCAAAAGAAATAAAGTAAATGTGTCAGAACAGGAAACATAGTGACATGCAGGTCTCAATCTGAGAGGTTCCCAGAGCTGCTCAGGATGTTCCAGCAAAAATTAAGCCCTGCCCCTTCTCCTAAACTCTACACAAACACTCTGCCACCTGCCAAGAATTGTGTGCGTGCATGGGTGTGTGTGTTTGTGTGTGTGTGTGTGTGTTTATTTCTGCACATGGTTTATCCCACATAGCACACACTCCTTCATTCAGAGTGTTCACAGCACAGGTGTCAAGCCAACAAAGCAAAGCAGTAGACTGATGGGCGTTTTTTTTTTTTTTGGTCCTTAGATCTACAAGGAACAGCTGAACACCAGGATCGTGCTGGTTGCCATGGAGACCTGGACCTCTAAAAATATGATGCCAGTCATGGAAGATCCATTGATAACGCTGCAGAACTTCATGAAATACAGGAAGGATAACATCAAAGAGCAGAGCGACGTCGTCCATCTTTTCTCGTAAGAAGACTGCAAAAAAGAATCTAATAATTAATCCAAGAATTAAGATTTCTTAAATGTTTTTAATAATAATGGCCTGTTTCCTGTGCACCTCAGAGGGCGAACATTTCACAGCAGTCGCAGTGGGACAGCCTTCACAGGAGGAGTGTGCTCACTAACAAGGGGAGGAGGCATCAACGAGGTGAGATGAATTAAAAAAAAACACCAACAGGGATTTTCCATCAGTGTTGTTCATAATCTCAGACTAAAGCTCTGCTGTTTACTCCTTCCAGTATGGGAATGTCGGTGCGATGGCCATCACGTTGTGCCAGAGTCTGGGCCAGAACATTGGCATGAGGTGGAACAACGCACGCAACTCTGCAGGTAAAGAAAAAACATGGAAGCCTGTTTTAAGGCAGGAGGAGGATGAATAAGGCAAATTATCAGAGCAAGAAAGCATGATGGAGGGACAGAGGCAGAGGACGGAGAGGGATGGGGTCGATAACAGGGTGTGGGGGGATGTTAGAGAGGGTGCGGGTGTTGGTATCTCTGTCCCGCATTACTCTTCTGTAATTAGACTTTTCCATTAGGTGATAAGTCACCTGTGTCCATGAAGAAGGGGGGGTGGCGGTCAGAGCATTACTGCCGCTGAACAACGGGCCCAGTGATTAATGTTGAAGAGCCATCAGGTCCATTATTCAATGCCAGGACGGGAGCTCAGTGCACACGCTGTAGGCTCCCACATCCTGTCACCATTTTTTTATTCCCTTTTGTTGATCACACGTAAATCTTTTTTTTCCTGCGTGTGATTTACTGCAGCATGTGAAGCGTCACAGCTCCGGTTTGTTGATGCTGAACACAGCATTAATTCTTACCATTACTGAGTCACCTTTCTTTTTTTTTTTTTTCTACAGGAGACTGCAGGTGCCCAGACGCCTGGCTGGGCTGCATCATGGAGGACACGGGGTAAAGATCCACATCACAGCACAGCGAATGACCAACAAAATAACAGAAAACAGCTGTAAAATCTCCCCTCTGACGTGATTTAACAGCAGACAGCAGGGCTGTTTCTCTGTCTCGCTCCCTCCAAGCTGTGATTCATTCCATTTATTTCTCTCCATCAGAGAATGAAACACCTGCAACACATTGATGCAATGACTTTCACTCAGTCATCAATGAGCCAATAGATGCTTTAGACAAATTTGTTGAAACATCAGACGTCAGCGTGCCGACCACCGTGTAGAAATAAAAAAATCAAATTAAAAATATTTACTATACAGTATGAGTGATCTGAAAGCGGTTCTCCTCACCAGATGGAACAATACAGATTCTTCATTTGAGTAATATCTTACTACAGATGGTAACATTTCTGTCAGATTGCAAAGTGGCACAGACACCCACAGTGGATCTGGCATTCTTTACTGGCAGAAAAGCATTGTGCTGTTTTTTTTTTTTATTTTAATTTTTTTGTCATGTCCTGGTCTCGATCTTTTTTATCTTTATGTGTGTGTGTGTGTGTGTGTTTGTGAACACAGATACTATCTGCCCAGAAAGTTTTCTCGCTGCAGTGTCGATGAGTACATCCAGTTCTTACTCCAGGGGGGCGGAAGCTGCCTCTTCAACAAGCCCAACAAGGTGAGGGCCATGTGGTGATGTAGGATGTGTGTGTGTTAGAGGAGCCGCGTCTGAGCATCGTTATTTACAGACAAGTTCATTATTCTTATAGTCTTAACTTCTGGTGTAACACACACACTTACAGTTTTCTTGCTTTAAGTAGATCCACTATCTTCTTATATATCTGTACTTCCAGCCAACATTCTCCTGTATTCCTGACACATTTCATCTCCATCTGTCTCCCACTTATATAAGCACTCATATATGTCTCCCTTAGTTGTTGGACCCTCCTGAGTGTGGCAATGGCTTTGTGGAGCCAGGAGAAGAGTGTGATTGTGGATCCCAGGTGGTGAGTATCCAGCTGGACGTCATGCGAGAAAGCCAGCTCTGTAGCCTTCTGCAGATGGCTAGAATCTCCTGCCTCTTTGTGAGTGACGGAGCTGAAGGTTTGTTTCATGTCCGTGGTTGCAGGAATGTGCACGTAGCGGTGGAGCCTGCTGTAAGAAATGCACACTTACCCATGATGCCATGTGCAGCAACGGGCTGTGCTGCCGTGACTGCAAGGTGAGTCCAATATATTTAGAAGTCCAAAATAGTAAATGAATCTATATTTAATTGTCTTTATATGAGAGATAGAAGTGACTCATGTGACTTTAAATGACATGTGTCTGTTTTGATTTCTTATAAAAAAATTGGGTTGCGAACCTGGGAATTAGAATGAAAAGAGTTTTGTTTAATTTTTACGAATGACATAGACATCCAGCTTCTTCATTTTGATTATCAAGCTGGTGTACATTGAGAATTAAACATAAACAACCTACAGTGTCAAGGAAATGTTGAGTGTCCTTGTATAACAGCAGGAACTACTTTCCCCCGGATGTAGGTCACAAAAACAATTAAAGAGAAGTCAAACTTCATGCACCAAAATGCTGCGTCATGCTACTTGTCTCTGTTTCTTTTCAGACAGCCTTCATGATGCACTGACATGAGTTGAATCACGTGTATGATCACTGCTTTGTCTTGTGCATTTACACGATGTGTTTTCATGCTGTGACCTAGTATGAGCGAAGAGGCGTGGTGTGCCGAGAAGCCGTGAACGACTGTGACATCCCAGAGACCTGCACCGGAGACTCCAGTCAGGTAGTGCCGACTCTATGTGATGCTGAATAAAAAACAAAAAACTGCATGATAACCAGAGTAGCCAGAACATCATGTGCTGTCCTTCTTTTGCAGTGTCCTCATAACGTCCATAAGCTGGACGGCTACTTGTGTGATAACAGTCAGGTAAGAGCTGGTTTGTTGCATGTTTTCTAGCCTGCAGCTCACTCTGGTTTATACTTGATTATTGCTGTCTCGTGTTTTCAGGGTCGCTGTTACGGTGGACGATGCAGGAACCGTGATGGACAATGTAGGGGACTCTGGGGTTACAGTAAGTACAGAACACAATGTGCCTTGCATGGTATGTTACATATACTTAATACTGTGTACACACAATGCATATGTGTACTTGTGTCTGACTCTTAAGTCTCAATCTCCTCATGACAGTTTAATCTGTATTTCTGTTTGCTCTCCCAGATTCGGCAGACAGGTTTTGTTATGAGAAGCTGAACGCTGAGGGCACAGAAAAAGGCAACTGTGGTCCAGGACCTGAAGGCCAAGGCTGGCTGCAGTGCAACAAGCCGTGAGTCGCACCTGACTCCCCTCACTAACATGCTTACAGAAGAATAAAAGTGTTTGTTTTGCTTTTTTGTTTAAGTCAGTCGTGCCTCAGCTGCATTTTGTGCCGACATTCAATTATTCAGACTCGAGGCTTTGCTGTATTAAAAATATGAGATGTCACAAAATGACCAAAGTAACAATTATTTTTTCTGTTCTGAACTGCTGTATGTCTGTGTAGCATTAGCATAGCTAACACCTCTGAGCCATACACCTTTTTTTTTTTTACTTTTCCCTGCTTAGGGATGTTTTATGCGGCTTCCTCTTTTGTGCCAATGTGACGATGAAGCCAAAATTTGGGGACCTGCAGGGTGAAGTGACCAGCTTCACCCTCTACCACCAGAACAAGTACCTGGACTGCAGGTAAGTAGGTCACATCACATCTATCTTATCTACTTCTACTAAAAACAGTATGAAAATTAGAATATCATGAATAAAATATTTTAGTTTTTACCTGCCCTCTGCCTCCTGTCTGACATGTTTGGATGCTTTCCTCAGAGGTGGCCATGCTCTGCTGGAGGATGGCTCAGACCTGGGCTACGTGGAGGACGGCTCTCCCTGTGGCCCCAACATGATGTGTTTGGAGCGACGCTGCCTCCCTGTGGCCGCTTTCAACCTCAGCACCTGTTCGGGATCCAACTTTGGACGCATCTGTTCTGACCACGGGGTAAAAAAAGCTTCCTGAGCTTCTCAGTAAACATTAAATATGATGATTTTTGGACTCATAGATGTCTTTAACCTGCAAATCCACACTTCCGGCTGCACAGAGGTTTTGATATTTACCTGCTCTTCTCCTTCCTTTAGCAGCTTTTGCACCTGATTTTCATCTCTCTCTCTTGTAGACCTGCAGTAATGAGGTGAAGTGTATCTGTGACAGGGACTACACAGGGAAGGACTGCAGTGTCTTTGATCCCATCCCAGAGCCGACAGTCCCGACAGGCCCAGAAAAGAAAGGTCCATAACACGCCTCAACCTGTCCACGTCTCTCCTATCTGTCTGCCTCACATACCCTCCCCTCATAGTCTCTGCCCATCGTCACTGTTGCTTCTCTATGTACGATATCTCGTCCTTAAACACGGAGAGCAGTTTACCTGGTTAATGTGAGAACATCAGTATCTAGACCACACAGTGTTTTCCTTCCTCTGAGTCTTGGTTTCAATGTTGGAAGAGTGTGGGTGTGTGTCGAGACACGTTTATCCATTAGAGCATATGTGCATGCACAGTATGTCAGTGTGTGTGTGTGTGTGTGTGTGTGTGTGTGTGTGTGTGTGTGTGTGTGTGTGTGTGTGTGTGTGTGTGTGT
>JAQMCX010000021.1:5392316-5434351 GCA_029814765.1 Acanthurus leucopareius
TGTGTGTGTGTGTGTGTGTGTGTGTGTGTGTGTGTGTGTGTGTGTGTGTGTGTGTGTGTGTGTGTGTGTGTGGTGGTACCGTATGTCTTGCAGCCACTGTCATCTTCAAGTGTCTCCCTTACTTTCTTGCAGTCTGCCAAATGACACAGAGCAATTGAGCAGCTGCTCTCATAGGGCCAAAAAAGCCACCCTGAGCAGGAGGGTGTCCAGCTGAAAGAGCAGGAGAGGGGGAATGAGAACAAAGTAATAAAACTCTATCTCCTTTGTTTTGTTTGTTTTTCTTTTTTTGTTTGTTTTTTTTGTAACTGTTGTCTCCCTGACCTCCCTCGCTCACCCGCCCGTTCTCCCACCTCCACCCCACGTGCTGGTTTCCTCCTCCTTCCCTCCATCTTTCTCTTTCTGTCTGCAGGTATCTTACCATCTGCCTCTCTCTCTCTCTGGTTGATGTTGTTGATGTACAGTGTTGATGCTGTCCTCTGACTCGTGTTTTTTAGTGGTGTTGTTTTGTTTCTTCCCTTCCTCCTCCCCTTCCTCCTCCTCCTCCTCCTCCTCCTCCGCACCCTTCCTCCCTCCTCCTTCCCTCTGCGCAGGTCCCAGTGGCACCAATATCATAATAGGGTCCATCGCAGGTGCTATTCTCCTGGCAGCTATAGTCCTAGGGGGAACAGGATGGGGATTTAAGTAAGAGTTCTGGCATGCCTTTGTGTACCTGTCTGCTTCTACCTGAAGGAACCCCCGCCCCCGCCACTCTCACCCGTCTAAAATAGATGCCCATTTGCAACTCAGGGGAAAGGGAAACAGGGAATCCAGTCGAGCTCGACCATGTAAACGCTAGAACTACTCTTGGCTTTAAAAAGCAGCATCAAACCAGTTGTTTTGGGGTTTTTTTCTCTGATTGAATCATTAATCAACCCTGAGCTCCATCCTGCACCTCTCCTCCCCATCCCTCCACCACAAGCTCAGCCTTTTTATTGTAATGACAGGGCAGGACCGAGGCGTTAATCTGCCAGGAACCTCTGCAGGACTTCTCTCAAAGTCCACTGGATTTATTAGCCTGTTATGAAAAGTGCAATGGTTACAGTGGATTGCCGTAAACACCCTTTTCAATAGGTTTTACCTTTGGTGCTCTTTTAGCCTGTTTTATCCTCTTAGCAGCATCCTAACCCCAAATACCCTCACCGATGTCCTTCTTCTGCACTGTTCCACCTGTGCATGCTTGCTATTGTTCACTCCTTATGCTCTAACCTAAAAGGACTCCTCCTGCTTTACTCACAGTTGGATTTATAAGATAATTGCGACTTCTGAAGAGCTTTGAAAATTGAAAAGCAAAATTTTTGACAACTTCTAGCATTTAGCAGGTAGTCAGTCCTTTTAGGGCCGGAGGTAAGTGTCTGTGCATGTGTGCATGAGCTGTAAGCAGGAAGTGTTCACCTCCTAGTCAAACTTCTGGCTTGGAAGGTGAAGGAAATAGTTATTCGTACGGCATCTTGTCAGACTCTATGAGGCTGAGAGGGTCAGTGCCATGACTATAACAGACCTGCTGCATGTGATTTCATCACTGTGATCAGAGAGGACTAGTGGATGAATTATGGATCAGCTAACTTAGTGTTTGATTAAATTTTTAACTGTAAAACCTGAGAGCAATGTGGTTAAATCTTAACTAATGTACAGCCAGTCCAACAAGGAAGGAAATGATTCATATATCGGATCAATTTGTATTTCCACATTTCACATTTGGGCCTGTTTATGCTACTTTTAATCTACTAACTGTTAATGAATGAGCTTATTCTTGTGCAGTTACTCTGTTTTTGCTTATTTGCTATTTAAATTTCATGCAGGATCTAATGTAGGATGATCAGCTTCATAACATGCTTTTAAACGAGTTTTAGCTTGCTTTTCATTAGTTATTTTTTCTTGTTGTCAATGATATGTCTTGACATTTTGTCTTTTCTCCCACGTTGTGCTCATGGGATGCAGGAACATTCGAAGAGGAAGGTATAACCCTGCAGGACCATGACCATGTGATATGCTGTCCATAAACAAAAGTTTCATCTCAGATTCCCTCAGCACAGCTACTTACTCCTTCATCCAAAATGTGGATTTGATCCCATAGAGCCACAAGTTTACTTTGCATATCGTAGCTTTTTTTGCTTGAATATTAATATCAATTTTGATTCTTGCAAAGAAAAAAAAATCTCCCATCTCATAAAATCCCATGCAACATTGTAGAGCAGAACAGCGTCTTCCATTTCTCAAGCATCTTCACTCTGCCTTTGTTTTTCTCTCTGCTGACACTCTGTGTTCACTTCTCTTTCAGATCTGGCGGAGGATAAGATGCCTGTCTGTCTTTGTGTCTCTGTGTCCTGTCTACTCCTTTCTTCCTCCTCGCACTGTGTCGTTTTCACATCGGAGAAGAGGGGAACATTTAAAAAAAAAAGAAAAAAAAGTCTTCCACTCCTGTCCCAAAATCTCTCCAAACCTCTTTCGGTTATTGTTTTCCTCCACGCCCTCGTCTGCCCCCTTCTGTCTGTCCTCCTCTGGGCCTGTGGAGCTCCTCTCACCATACCAGCCAAATCATGCTCGTGTGGCTGCTGCCAGCAGGCCACTGAGGATTGTGTCCGGGCCATGCCTAGAGCGAGCAGGTGGCTCTCCCTGTGGGAGACGCCAGGGTCTTCCTCCAGTCTGGTGGCTCTGAGAATATGCTTCTGGTGTCTGTGTACCTCCTTCTCTCACAGCTTGGACAGTACGAAGAAGAACATATCATCGGTGGACCAATTTGTCAAGAGACTTGTCTTTCCAACGCCTGCCTGCCTACACAGAAAACTAAACCTGCAGCCAACTAAATGTTGGACTAGCACACAGACTGGCTAAGAGTCTGAATTCATTTAAAGGAGCTCAACGGTTTCCCCTCTTCTTAAAGGAGAAAGACCTGAAGCAGCTCCTCGAAAGCCAGAGCCTCGACCAGGTGCATCTGAAAGAAGATAACTATGTTTTTAATCTACAACATGGACATAAATTTGAAAAGAACACGGGACTGTTGTTAGCATGTTTCCCAAAGAGAGACAGAGGAAAGACTGATCACATCGAAGGAAAGGCTTGAACACCAGTCGACCGTTAAGCAGAGACCAGAAAGATAACTGACCTTGTGTTCATTGTTATTTGTTCTTTTAATGTGAGGCACCCCCTCCTCTAAACACACACATTTTCCAACACACACGTGCAAGCACACATTCAAGTCTTCAGGTACTAAAAGAGAAGCTAAGTATAATGGTTTTGGGATCATTTTAAACCACTGAACTTTGAAGCAGCAGAGACCGTAACTCAGTGTTTTCAAGCAGAGACTGTCCAACATGCATTCCACAATATCTATGTGTGTGTGTGTGTTTTTCTGTGTGTGTGTGTGTGTGTGTGTGTGTGCGCGCGCTCACGACTTTCAGGCCCAAAGTTTGTACACTTAGGTTAAATGTGTATGTCTGTTCACAAGTGAATGTATGCGATTTTTAAAGAAAGGGAGAATGTATGTGTGTTTACATTAGTGTTAGGGGCAGTTGTGTCCGTGTACACCTTAACACTCCTCCTATCACAGGTAGATAGGCGGGTTTTTACCTCTAGATTATCATCTCTTTCTACAAACTGTTGTGCGCTGCAGCCATGGTCCCATAAAGGCAGCACATTAATAAAGAATTTAACAGTTTTTATGTGGAGTATCTACAGAAAATGAGCACTAGCCAACTGTATGCACACCCATTTGTAAATATGTGCAAGATATACTGAATGTTAAATGCACTGTATGAAGATTTATTTAAAAGCTATGTTAAAATAACGAGTCGTATCTGTCTCAGCAAACATGAAGCCGTCGGTCTCTGGACACGAACTGCATCTGCAAATCTGTCCTGTAGTCTCTCCGCCGTCCCCCCCTGCATCTTTAAATGTGGCGTAGCAGCTAAGCTAGCTGTGTCGCATCTCTCTTATCATTCCAGCTATCACTTTAATGTCATGAACTTTTTGTACATTTGTTGATAGCCCTGAGCCCTGGGTGAACGCCTCAGCCCGGAGGCTTTGTAAATGATCCCTGCTGTAAATGAGATAGAAGAGATCTAGTCTGGGGGTCCGGGAGGCAGTTTTTGTCTGAAACTGTTTGCGTGTGTGAGGTCAGTTTGGTTCATTTGAGCTTTGCACTATGGCAGATGCACTATTGTTATTAATACAATATGTACAGAGTTGGTATCAAGTACAATCTGTTTGATTTTAAAGTTCAGGGGAAAAAAAAAAAGAGAATTAAGATGCATCTTATTCCATATTTTTAGACACTATCTTTTTGAATTGATACAACAAGAAAGAAATGAACTGAAGCTTGTAGTTGAATCGATATGGATGGAAAATAAAAGTATGAAAACATGAAATCACATGTGGTCTCACCTCTTACAGCCTTCCTGTTTTATTTTATCTTTTATGGTTTTATTGCTTTCTTAGACCTGAGAGTTTTATGCTCCAGATAGATTTTTTAAATGTAATAATTATCTTTGTCTTACACTGCAGTTCATATGGGACAAACAGTATTTTAAAACAGTCTTTAAAATCCTTTAAATAGTGGCTGCAACCTCCAATTATTTTGATTAATTTAGATTTTATTCATTTGTTATTTAATCAACAAAATCAAATAAGAGTAAAAAATAAATCCCAGTTTTCTGGAGCTCAGACTGACATCTCCGAATTGCTTGATTTGTTTAACCATCAGTCTAAAGACCCAGGTTTTCCAATTTATGATTTAAAACAGAAAAAGCAGCAAAATCTCACATTTAAAAAGCTTAAACCTGCAGCTTTTGGCTTTTTTTCAATATAAATTACTTAAATAATCAAATGATCATCATAATGTATCGTCAAATCATTTCAACACTGCTGCATTCAAACTGGATGTTGCATCTCATGAATTTTCAGGATTTCATTGATATGAAATCACAAAAACAGAACCTTTATATTAAAATATTACTTTAATTATGAACAAACTGATTGGTTGACAAATCGCTCAGCATAAGAAAAGCTACTTCACCTTCCTTTTAACAACGGCACTGAGGCAGCATTCATTAAATAAAACTGTAAAAGTCATTAACAAGAACTGGCATAAAGGCCAACAACTGGTTCTAACAAACCCTTTTAAAAGGCTGATGACAGCCAAGACAGAATATGTCGATCTCTAATATTGATCAACATGACACATAAGTTTGTCCATTTATTCTACAGCCGAGAGCCACGTGTGCTTTTTCCTGCTGAATACTGATGGGAATGTCTGTCTGTAGGAAGGTCGGCGTCCTTTGGTATGTTCGGATCGGTTCAGACCGAGCTGGACGAGGACTGATGTCAGTCTGTGACCTCTCCGGTGTCCCACTTCGTTTTGGGTTCCTGCCACCACTCAGCCAGGAAGGACTCCTCGTAGTCTCCCAAACCCTCAAACTCTGCGTCAGGATGCTCTGATTGAGAGGCGGCCATTTCTTCTGGACTCACCATGTCCTTAAAAACACACACGCAAACACTCATTTAACAACAGGCACCTTATTTACTGTCTTACCTCCACTTTACCCGGCAAAAAGATACTTTTACCTTCTTACGCCTGTGAATCTTCCACCTCTACACCCTGTAATTCAGCCTGAACTCTCTCACCCCCCACCCCCCGCTCTCAGGCCCAGGCAGCGTGCAGAGATGGGAGTGGCTGACCTGAGTTAAATGGATGTGGCACAGCCTCAGTGGCCGACACCTCCCAGCCACATACCACACGCTGCTGGCGGAAAACACAGCCCCCCTCCTGCTCGCTCTTCCTCAGCTTTTCTCTCTTCCTTTCATGCTCTCAGGCTCTTTTTCCTTGTGCTCCCCCCTTTTCATAACCTCAACAGCAGCTTGCACTTAAAGTAACCTACTAGTTTATTCCACCAAAGTAAATGTTTACAACACTACATATGTTTCATAATATTTTTATTGACTGTAAAAAACAGTTAAAGGATAAACTTTTTAGAGTATAAAACTAGGCTGCAAACTCTAAAAACACAAGCAAACTCAGTGATTGTTGAGTCAAATCAAAGTGTCACTTCATGAAAACACAGTTTCACACTCAGGGTTGTCTGGACCTGCAGACAGTTTGGTGTTTTATCTTTCTGTCTCTGAAACATCTGCAGCCACAACAGCACAATGCAGGCTGACAGAATGTTGTCTGAAAGCCTGAGATGAAATCAGCATAGTTAGATACCACGGTTTGGAGTATGTAAGTTGAAAAAAACGTGCCTGTAATTTGGATGAAATGGTCCTTTAATCCGTCCCAACTGTGGCATTTTATTACCTAATCAATTAAAGCAATAATGATGCTATAATATAACATCGATCATTTCTTTAAGGTAATGTCTGTGTGCTCAGATGGTCATGGTTCAGGGTTAAGTACACAAACGGCTCATATTTTCTGCAGATTCAGTATCTTCTGACACTTCTGTAGAATTAACACTGAGCCCTAATAACCTCAAGAAAGACGATGTAACTTTAAAAGAAAAATAACAGACTTCTTCTTTCATACAAAACACTTAAATCATAACAAATAGGACATTCACTGAAAATGAAAATGTGACACTGAATTCGGACCTGGTTTGGTCTCTGAGGCCAGCAGCGAATGGTGGCTAATGTTAGCTGATGTTAGCATACCTTGGGAAGGCCTATGTATAAGTTAAATAAGAGTTGAGTAACTCATAAGACTTTTCCATACTTGTATCACAGCTGCGATATGTTTAAGCACTTAACAACATTCAACTGAATGTAAAATGCATTTTGATCTGCTGCATCATACATATCTGATCATCACATGACCTGTGTTCTGCCTTATAGTTCACATTTTGGGATTTGTGATGATGGAAAAGCATCAGTTCTCTGTTGACATAGATGGAGAACTTGTTTTCAAGCAGCCAATCAAATGCCAGCTTCTGTTAGTGAAGCACAGACCTTTTTCCTTTTATTTTAATGACAAAAAATATTAAGCAAATATGTCAGCATCGTCATTGTCCTCAAAATATCACTCAGCTTCACAAAACAGTAGCAACTTACCTCATCGTCTGTTTGTAGATAGTTCAGTGCAAACTCCAGCATCTCTTTCTGCTTGTTTGTTTCGTTAAAATACCTCAGAGCCTCCTGAAAAAGAAAAGTGACAACAGCTCTCATGTTGACCTGAACGGCAGCCGAGAACAAACCAACTTCTACCAGTTTTAAAGCTCTGAGCTAAGCAACAATATTTGCTTGTTGTCCTTTAGTTCACCGCTTTTTTTGCCTCTCAGCTCAAAGTATTTACAGCAGCACCTTCACAATGCAAAGTTTATGAGCCGGTACACTTGCAGCTGCTGCACCAAGTGTAAATATGGCAGAACAAGTCTGTCTTAAAAGTATAAGGGTTTCTAATTACCACCTTCAGATTGTGTCTACTTTATGCATCCTGCTTTGGTTAAGTAATATGCATGAACAGTGTGAACTTTCTGCTGCCTTTTAACAACCAAACCACACCAGATGAACCCCCAAAGGCATGGCAGCACCAAAAAAAAGGACAGCAATGAAATCTTAAGCCACATTTCCACCCAAAGTACCAGGAACTTTGAATCCCAGGAACTACTTTTTAGGAACCTTTGACCAGTTCTCTTCTGCATTTCCACTGCAGTCAAAGACACCTGAAGAAAAGGTGAATTAGTCAGCGGACAAACAGGTCACAGCTGTTTATTCACATCCTTTCTGCACACAAAGTTTGTAGACTTTGGAAACTACACTTCCCCACACGCCTCAAGCAAAAACTGTTTTTGGGGGTTAAAATTATTTAGACAACTTGTCCCTGCAGTGGAAATACACCGAGTTCTCCCCCCAAAAGGTTCTTGGTTCCTTGGGAAGGTTCCCGTGGGAGAAAAGCAGCTTTTGTGTCACTCACAGGCCGAGGCTGGAAGTCGCTCTCCTCCAGTCCCCACTGCTCGCGGTAGAAGCGATAGTACGCTACGTTTTGCAGCATCACTTGGTCTTTCTCGTCAAACAGCAGGTAGCTGGCTGCACACGGAGCAGCGTTCTTTACATCGTTCACTGCAAACCAGCCAAAATAATACACGTTAAACCGATTTTAAAATGAAAAAAAGTCTGAATCCACAATAACAGATTTGGGCCACAGTTCTTACATTTATAATAGGAAAACTGGAGGTAGTGATACATGGTGGCTACAAACTTCTCCACGAAGAAGCCTCCAACGCTGGGCGTTAGATGTTCTTCACATTTTACTTTACATTTCAGCACATCAGTGAAGAGATCTGAGGGAAGCAAAAGAGAGGAAGTGAGCACAAACAAAAAAAAAATGATCATCTTTTCTGAAACATACTGAGGGAAAACTAATCTCCTCTCACCTGCCAGTGTTGGATAGAAGTCTTTGAACTCTACGATCTCATACGAGCCCTCGCAGCTCGCTAAACAGCTGTTGTATATTTCAAAGTACTGTTTGATGGCCTGCTCCATGTTTCGGGCACTGTTGCTGAAGTCTCCGGCGTTGTAAAGCGTCACACTCTTCAGAAAAACACTCTGGATAACAAAGAGATTAGTTAGAGTTGAGGCTGATTTTAATTTGCATTCCTAATCAGGATCACAATGTTAATCTACGAACCTCATAGGGCTGCTCCTCGTGGTCGATGAGATATTCCTCCACGTCCATCAAACTCTTGTAATATTTCATGTTCTTGGTCAGATAGGGATCCGTCGGGTTCTTCTTCAGGAAGGTGTGGGCCGCTGCCACCGCCTTCTCCACGTTGTTGAGCTGAAGAAGAAAAGATGGTTTTACAATCATAGTTTGAGGGGACAACATCTGACTGTCTGACCCCTTTGCTCCAAAAACTACTGACAGATGTGGTTCATCTGAGCATGAATTCTTGTTGGATCAATGACTGGAGAACTCATTTGGTTCTGTATGCAGAAATATAAAAACAATGGCAAGTATATGAGGAAGACTTGGCCTGAATAGGAGAAGGAGAAGGTCCAGTGTCTTAAAACCAAAAAATAAAAATTATAGTCACGTAAACCAGCTCAAAAGATGTTTGCTTCACCTTTTACCAGACTGATTAGAGCAGAATAAACACTAAACACCTCCAGTTTTGAATGTTCTAGACATTTTTTTTTTGATTTGGTGAGAATCAATAACAAGTCCAGCTTCTGGAGGATCACAGCAGTCAGAGTTTCTGATGGAGGCTCCACCTTAAAGTGTCAGAATGAATGAATGACAGCAAAGGAGTGTTGCCTGCACCAACATGACCATCAACCAGAGATCATTGCACACTTTATTAAATCAAAACATGATTCAAAGATGAGATCAGACTCTTCGTCTGGTGAGCAAACCTGGTCCCCATCACCCCGTCTGACGGAGAAGAATAAGCGGATTGTTCCGCTGTAACACTGGAAGAGACGTGGCACATGCTCACCTCCTGCTCGGTCGGCAGGAGGGCGCAACAAAGCAGCGGGGGACTTTTTACTCCACAACCCACCGACAACAAGTTTCCTCTCGGTGAGTCAAACCGAAGCCATCTGCTGCTAGGAACCGACAGCAGACACGTTACTTTGGTGACTACACCCGTTACGCACAGTTATGGATACTCCCCCACTGTTCCAGCCCCATTGTACTCAATGCAGTGAGTTTCTAACGACCAAAATGTAATTAAATAAGATTTTAATAGATTTTATAGCATCAGTTTTGAGCATTAGAGAGTTTAGAGTCCCAATGTCGTATGAATCCTATTGTTTTTAACTTTTAGAGGTGAAGGCCTACAGTTATTTTGCACCCCAGTCACAAGCACAACACCAGACACATGAAGCGTCTGGTCTCACCTGGTAGTGCGCGTACTGAATGTACCGATACGGGAGCCTTTTCTCGAAAGTTTCCAGTAAATCCCTCCGTGGATATGCGAGCTTAAACACTGGAAACTCCGCTTTGCACTTCTTGAGGCACGCAGCCCTCAGCAGGATGTGGCGCACGACGCGGAGGCTGCTGTCGGTGAACACGGTGTCGTTGTCCCGGCTGACGGAGCTGCAGTTGCGGGTACAGAAGGTCTCGCTGTCCCGCAGCAGCCGGTGGAGCCGCAGGCTGAGCTCCAGGAACTTGAGGCTCTCAGCCCAGTTTTGCGCCGCGTACTGCTCCAGCGCGTAACTGTACGCGGAATCCAGCGGCATGATGTCCTTCTGGGGGAAACTTTTGAAGCTGTACGTCTCATACTGAGCCTCCATCAGGGCCGGGAGGAGAAGAGCCAGACACAAGCTTCTCAGGAGCATCTTGGCCTCCGGCTCCAGCAGGAGACTCTTCTTGTTTTGAATGGATCCGGAAACTTCCTCTTTCTTCACCAGGGAACGCTCATGTCTGCCTGCACGTAGGCTGGGAAAAACCGAGTCAATGTAGATGCTAAAACACAGGAGCATCTGGCCTCAATTTTCAGAATAAAAGCCTTGTTATGCTCATTTTTTTTAAATGTTGAACCCACTTACTTGATGTTACAACCAGACAGTTAGCTGTTGTGCTTTATATATTTAATGCCTTCTTTTCTTCAGTTATAGGTAGTACAAGCACAACAACATTAAAGTTTTTAGCCCTTCAAACAACTTAGAGATGAAAAAAATAGAAAAAAAGTGCTGAATTACCTGAAGCAGGTTTTTTTTTTTTTGATCAATATAAAAAAATGGCTGTCATGTATACATGTAGTAGCCCCAATGTTAGAAAGCCAAACATTTACACGTTACATTTTCAAAAATACAGAGTTCAGCTTAGTGTTTTATTTATAGTAATCATTGGATTTAGTATTTTGTGTCTGTAAATAAGACCAATAAAGCTTCTTGATGTGGCAACCTTGGGCATTTTTTCTAACCAAATTTTCAACGCATAATAAAATTAAATAACTGTGTAAATCATCTTGTATCTGCAGCCCTGCAGAAGACAAGATCTACTCTTGGAAATTACTTTTTAAAAAATAGGTTCGTACTTCCGGTATAAATGGTGGTAACTCTCGTTCACTTGACAGAGACGTCACAGTCTGAGTTTGGACCCAAAAGAAAGAAGAGGTTCCATCTTTCCGCACTGATTTCAGGTTAACTATCCCAGGAGACCCGGGAGCCATCGTTTAACTTTTTACCAAAGAATTTGTTTTTGTGGTTTTTTTTTTCTAATTTTTAAAAAATAATGTGATCGATTTTGCTTTAAAAAAACATTCAGAAAGCATATTGTGAATAGTTGTTGAAAAGTGTCTACATGTTGTAAGTTTGGCTCTGATTTGTATCAACATTTCAAGCAAACTGACATGTTGAGATACGAGTGAGATATGAGAATGATAAACTTCACCTTTAAAATGTTCAAAGCCTTACAGGGTTTTTTTGGGGGTGGGGGGTGGGGGGGTGTCTGGCTGCAGGAACCAGAGCTTCTCTTTTCATGAGTTAAACAGATGTGCAGAAAGAAAGAAAAAAAATGGCATTTCTGTTTAGAACATATAAGCCCACAAACAGTATAAACCAGTCATTTTGACAGGAGATAATTACATCAGATTATAATTTTCGGCTCGTCTCATACGTGAGTGAAATCATGGGGCCAGGCTTCAGAGCCAGGCTTTACACGTTTGCAGAATTCCATCAAAAAGTGGGTGGGGGCCCAGGGGCCACTCCTCCCCCTGCTGCTGCTGCGCTCAATGACCCGAAAGATGTGTCAAGAAAAACAGAAGGAGACGGAACAATGACGGAAGTTTTAATAATTTCTTTTTTAGAATAAAAGCATAAGTAAATGTAAGTTCTTAAATTCGAAAGCACTGACACAAGTGTATCTTTTTCTTTTTAGGTAAAGCCATCCTATAGGCTACATCATGCTGACTTTTTTTTTGCAGGATCTCTGTAGATTACAGTTTTTCATATTACAATGCGTTTCATATTTGGGTCACATATTATTTTGGTCATGAGCATACTTTTGTACCTAAAAATTAATCAACTTATAGCTTATGCCGTGCTCTAATTTGAGAAAATGTAACTTTAAGACAAAAAAATGGTGATTAGGCAGGACAGAGTGATAAACCTTGTTTTAGATACATGAAAACGACATTTAAAATACTTTCTTCCAATCTTTTGCCCTTTAAATCTTGAGAAGACATTTATTTTTTAATCATAACCGGAAGTAGTTTCTCTCATTCTGACAGCGTTGACGCAGCTCTGCGTTCCCAAAGTTCTTGCGGTACTTCTCCCCTCAGTCCAGCCGCATCACCCAGCTGGCAGCCGGGCTTCAGCTCAGCGAGCCTCCGCTGTTACTGTCACGACTTTCCCAGATGGATCTGACAGTAGCTTCGTTTATTTTGATTTTCCTTCATGTAGTCAGTGTGAACTGCAACCCGGGGCCGTTAGTGGATGTTGTCGTCGATCGGTACGACGTACCGAGAGTTTGTCGTCGAGAAGTTCAAACGGAAGATTTTGTCCGTTATCATTTCAACGGCTCCTTCTATGCAGACGGAAAAAAGTTTGACTCCAGGTGAATATACAGCGACACGCACCTTTTAATGTCGATTAAACGATACTGAATCCATTCATAACTTTATTTTTTTTACAGAAATGTAAAACTTTGTGTTTAAAGTTAAGAACAAGCTAGGCTAACAACACACCTCACGTGCACACGCGAAAATATAACATCAGCCTGCAGCGTGTAATTTTAAGCTAGCTCTTACTTAAATTCAAGGTTTCCTGCTGTGATTTAAGTGCTGCAAAGTGCGGTGTGAAGTGTGTGTTCAGTGATTTTATTAAAAGCACAGAAAGTACAGACTCTGCTGTCCAGATGGACTGAGCTCCGATAAGTTACTGCAGCTGATACAACAACTGCAGACGTGTCAATCTCTGGTCTCTTGCCTGTTTGATAAGGTATTAATCTAAAATCGATCATGCTCATAAGGTAAAATACTTGGTATATTTCTTTAAAAAATCCTGATTTATATTTTTGTAGGTTTTAGCATGAAGGAATCAACTGTGAGCAGAGAAAAATGTTTAGTTTTTTCACTGTTTATGATTATTAATATGTAAACCTCAAGTTTTTCAGGGTTAATTATAAAAAATAGCTGATCATGACAAAGTCTACAAGGAAGTGAAGTCATTTAAATAATACTGCAGATGTGGCTGAGACATTGGATGCTAATTTTACAGCACCATAAAAATATTAGGACACCATGTCTCAACAATTTAAATAGACTTTTTTGTTTAGATTTTTCAACCTACTTCATAAATTTCAGTGTTTTGATCGACTGCACAGTCTCATCTTCCTTTCTGTCTACAGTCATGACAGAGGCAAGGAATACATCAGTCAGGTCGGCCTGGGCAGACTCATCACAGGGATGGATCGTGGTATTCAGGGAATGTGTGTCAATGAACGCAGGAAGATCACAGTCCCGCCACACCTGGCTTATGGAAGCGTCGGAACAGGTGCAGACAAACAGGAAACATGGACTGGCATTTTTGTGTGTGTGTGTCTGTTATTTGTGCTGGTTTGTGTGAATCTGTGTTTGTCTGACAGGTGGTGTAATCCCTCCTGATGCCGTGTTGGTGTTCGATGTTCTCCTGCTGGACGTATGGAACACTGAGGACAAGGTCGAGATCCGCACAATCAGCAAACCTGCGAGCTGCAACCGCACCGCTGTGGCTTCAGACTTTGTCCGTTACCATTATAACGGCACCTTGCTGAACGGCGCAGCCTTTGACTCCAGGTGAGGCTGCAGTGTTGTGAAGTGTAGTGCTTTTAGGTGAGATGACAGTGAGGAACGTTCAGGTATCTCTTGTGTGCTTTCTGCTATTTTCAAGAACTTTGTATTGTTCGTTATTTAGTTATTCGAGGAACGCAACCTACGACACCTACTTGGGACAAGGCCTCCTCATTAAAGGCATGGATGAGGGTCTCTTGGGCATGTGTGTTGGAGAGAGAAGGATCATCATCGTCCCACCCTTCCTGGCATATGGAGAGACTGGCTCTGGTACAAACTAAGAATGTTTAAATAACTGTATTTGTATCAGATAATTTCACCTTCCACAATATAACCTGTTAAAGAAGTAAATTTGTTGAACTGTCAAAGACTAGTTTGTGCTTAAAACAAGTTACATCAGTGCAGCATGTGGTCTTCTGAAAGTAATGTTTATCAGTACTTAAGTTCTATTCTACATTTGATGGCTGTTAATTTTATTTTATTTCATTCGGCATTTTATCTCATTTACTTTCATTTTCAACTGATATCATTGTTGCATGACAGAATACTATGTCATAAACATGTGCCTGTGTGTGTTCAGGCACATGTTTAGTGTTCAGGTTTGATTATTGTTTACGTCCTTGGTGCACTTAGTTCTTCAGGAGAGTCCAAGCTTGTTGCATTAATTAACAGTAATGATGTAAAAACAAAAGTAATGTAAGAGAGGATTTGTGTGTTAAATAACTACTTCTCTGCAAGCCACTGCATGTTCAAAGCTCCAAAACACACTAACATGAGCGAAAAAGGTCTGCCTGGAAGGTAGGTGCTACAATCTGCCCTGCTCCACATCAGCGTGAAGTATTTGTGACTGGTCTGAACCTGAAAACTGCAAGTTTTACTTTTTTCCTAACAGGAACTCGGATCCCTCCTCAGGCTACGCTGGTGTTTGAGGTGCTGATGGTCGACATGTTCAACCCAAAGGACGATCTGATCGTGGAGGTGAAGGAGGTGCCTGAAGGCTGCAAACGCAGGACGGTGAAAGGAGATTACATCCGATATCACTACAACGGTACCTTCCAGGATGGCACAGCCTTCGACTCGAGGTAAACAAGAGATTTCTCCCTTCATAGAAATGAATAAAATATAAGCAAAATTAACTTTTGGGTGTAACACTTCCTTTGACAGCTACCAGCGAAACAGCACCTATAACACTTATGTCGGCATGGGATATGTGATCCGGGGGATGGACAAAGCCCTGCAGGGGCTGTGCATGGGAGAGAAGAGGAGGGTTACTGTCCCTCCCCACATGGCGTACGGCGAAGACGGAGTTGGTGAGTTTGACACATGCATTTAGAAACATTTAAGACACTGAAAATGAACCAACAAACCACTAACTCCTGTTTATGTCCGTTACACTGCCCTGTTTATATTCTCTCTCCGGCTGCAGGAGACCTCATTCCTGGCTCTGCTGTGCTGGTCTTTGACATTCACATCATTGATTTCCACAATCCCGAAGATCTGGTCGAAATTAAAGTTACCCACAAGCCTCAGGAATGCAGCATGACGAGCGAAGCTGACGATTTGATTCAGTATCGCTATAATTGCTCCTTGATGGACGGCACCCTGCTGTACTCCTCGTGAGCAACCTCTGCTGTTCACTCTGCTACACTGCACCCTCCTCCTGGTTCATGCATGTAATCATTGCTTGCTCCTTGTCCGACAGATTTAAGTTTGCTTGGAAACTTGTATGTAATGCTGTTTTCACTCGCACTTGTGCCTGCATGGCTTGAGGTTTTGATCAAGCGAAAACTTTTATTTAGGTTTACTTTTTAAAAAAAATTAAAATTAAGAGTAGTGACAGTTATGTGTCCATTTCCAGAGACCAATTCGAATCACCTTCCATCACAACTCTCGGAGCAAACAAGGTGATCCCGGGTCTGGAGGAAGGTTTGATTGGCATGTGTGTGAGCGAGAAGAGGGAGGTGATCGTTCCACCACACTTTGGACACGGTGAAAATGGAGGTCAGTCACTGTAGATGCTCAAATCACCTTCTGCACTCACTTTCTCTCCACTCTGATTCATGTTTTCTCTCCTCTGTCTTTTCCAGCTGAGGGAGTTCCCAGGAGTGCGGTGCTCTTCTTTGAGTTGGAGCTAGTGGAGCTACAAAAGGGTGTGCCTGAAGGCTACATGTTTGTGTGGCTGGGAGACAGCCCCGATCCTCTCTTCCCTGCTATGGACCTGAACGGTGACAAAGAGGTCCCTCTAGAGGAGGTGAGCAAACAAGCCGGGTCCTGTCACATTTTCCCTGCTAAATAAATCTTCCAAAGCAAGACAACCAGCCTTGGTATGTGCAATGAAAATGCTTTTAACCGTGTGACCTAATGTTTTCATGTTCTCTACAGTTTTCAGCTTTCATCATGCTCCAAGTTAAAGAGGGCAGAGGTCGTCTTCGGCCGGGGGTCGACGCCCAGAGCATCATTAAAGACATGTTCGATTACCAGGACCCCAATAAAGATGGAAAGATCATAGAAGATGAACTGAAAATTCAGGTGGATGAAGAGTCTGAACAAGTGAGACGGGACGAGTTGTAAGGAGGACTAATGCAGTATTTCACCGATGGTGAGGAAACAGTGATGCAGTGACTGGGGTTATCTGTCATCTTAGCAACTGTAGTGTAACTATTCTAAAAATGTTACAGAGACTGAAACATTGTCATACTGCCTGAAGGCTTAACAGTTTGCTCTTAGATTATATTAAAATAACACCTGCTGCAGAAGAACCAGTCAGTCAGACCGTTTCAATGGAGCTGACAACACAAGAAAGCATCTGGATGTGGTGGACATGGAACAGCTGTCTAAAAATGTGAAAGGGAGTGAAATCGTGTTCACGTTTGACTCAAACATTCACAGTGAACCATCTGAGAAAGCATCTGGGCTGGGCCCTTTCCAGACTGCTACATCTTAGATAAATGTAGCAGTCAACGCAGCGCCTCATGGAAGTAGATGAAAAACCACTGGTTGTACAGTCTATATGGGAGTGAAAATCTGTTGAGGGAAATTTTATTACAGGTATTTTGTGTAATGTAAATTAAACTTTTATAATAAAATGCAGAATTTCTCCCACACTGTGCACGTACACACCTGCACCTGATGTCTGATGGACTTAAATTCAGTAGCCTGATTGTTGGTGAAAGCATCTTTAATGAAACATGATGTTTAGAAATGGATGACACCACTTTTTATTTCAGAAAACTTGGACAAATGAAGAGGTAATGAGTTTGGACAAAAGTAGATTAAAAAAAAAAAGCATGACTGACTCTACATTAACATATTGTCCACAAGTGACAGACAGTAAAAACTGTAATTATTGAATACTGACTGAACCATCGATTATTAAGTTTTTGGAAACTTGTTTGTTTTAGTAAACAGCTTCTTTTTCAAAACGATATAGTTTAGATGACTATTTCAAAATATGTTAAAAAACATTTTGATTTTTCTTTGTAATACTTCAGCGGCAGCAGTTAGTTCTTAAAAATCATCTAACCTCTGCTGTACTTAAAAAAGAGTTGTGTATTTTTTTTTTTTACCTTAAAGTCAAGTCCGCGCTGTTATGTTAAACAATAACTACTTTCCATAAAAAATACAACCTGTGCTGTACACTTGGCAATATGACCAAAAACCGGAAGACTTGACATTGCAACAAAATGTTAGATATTTTTAACAACTTCAAGTTTAAGGTTAAAATTTGCTGGAGCTTAAGTTTTATTGTAAAAGGTTAGAAATCCGTCTCAAACCAAATGCAGAGTCAAGTGTTGCCATTTATGTTGTGCGTTTTTCTTTCCCTTTATCATAACATCCAAAATGAAGAGCATTACTGTCTGACAACACATTCTCCCAAACAAACACGCATTTTACACGCTGCACGATAGCCACACAGTGCAAACCTGGCTTCCATCATTTACAGTATGGTCCAAATGCAGTATAACAAACATGAGAGAAAAGCCAAAGGGCGAGGATAGAAAAGGGTGACGTGGTACGTGAGCTGCGACTGTCAGCCTAACTTAGTAAAATAAAATTAAAAAACAGATGACACATTTGTAGTTGGTTTTCATTTAGCCTTTAACTGGTATCTTGTGAGCAGAGATGGCCTCAGCTGATACACCAGAGCGTCCAAGAGTGTCCAAGAGATGGCCGGAGGTATTTTAAGTTCACTTGTTGCCAGTGAGGAAAAGCAGTATGGCGTTCGGGACTTCTAAGGTTTCATCGTTTACCAGCACAATGTCATATGAATCCAAGTAGGACTGCTTCCTCTCCTCAACCTGAGAAAAAACAAACAAACAAACAAACAGATGAAAAGCAGAATAAAATGTCTGGAGAGAACTGTTAAGCGTTAAAAACAGAGAGCTTTCTTTTCTGATAGAGGATAGATGAATGCGTTCCAGTTCTTAGAGCATCTCAGGGTGAAAGGTACTGAATACTCTTATCCAGTCATTTTGAACAACTGCGTGTGTTTGCATTTTTTTTTTACCTTGTCATTGAGGAACCCAATCTTGAGGATGTTTTCCATGTCCTGAACCCCGTCAGCCATGTTCAGATCTCCCAGAGAGTCTCCCAGCAGTAGCACATTAGGCCGCGTCCGCAGCTCCTGGAAATGGCCGGTGTTGAGCAGCGCGCCTTCCCTTTTATTGTAGATGTGGATCAGCTCTCCCTTAAAAGCCCTCAACACTCCCTGTAGAGCAACAATCAGATGCATTATTTCAGTCCCTGGAGTGGGAATCAAGCGGTAGTTTGTGGCGTTAGTGACTCACAGTCTCATCGAAGTCCATGTAGTTGGAGAAGACTTTGACGTTGGGGTGAAAGACTTCAGCCTGGCGGATCACCTCCTCCAGGATGTCTCCTATTCCAGCAGAGAAGATGAGCAGAGGGATGCTGTGCTCATGCAGGTGGTCAAAGAAGAGCTGGTAGCCTTCTCTGTTAACACATCAATCTATTATTAAAATACCATAAAATCAAGTAGTCTAAAATTTAATGCTACTAAATCGGTTATGAGGTCTTCAGAGAGAGCAGGGCTTCTGACCTCAGCTTGGCTTCAGACTCCTGCACCGCCTCGGCCAGACGGTCTTTCCTAATTTCCTGCTGTACCAGTAGTTCATGAGCTTTAGTCCACCTGTGAGATATGGATACAGCCCAGTTTTATGAACACATAAAAATACGGTATATATGTTTTTAGTTAAAAATATATTCTATGAATACTCACCACTCCACCATAAGGGGCAGCTTTTCCTCTACTGACCTTGTAGAGTCAATCTCTATTGGGTAATATGTGTCGAGCAGTTCCTTCAGCTAAAGGAAAGAGGACAATACTCAGGAACTGATAACTGGCTAGTAATCATCTAGAACAGTGCTGCAATTCCCTAAATAAATACTGAACTGACCAAGTAACAAGATTCAATAACAGGAGAACAATAACAGCAAGCATTTAAATTTCTGTATTAGTGCTGAATATGGTAATGGTCCAGTTTATCTTTTTATGTTTTAGTTTTTCCTTTTAGCCACTAGAGGGAACACTAACTATATGTGACAGAATGAATGAATGAATGAATGAATAAAAGATTAACCATGTAGGTTCAATACTGTATGTTTGTGGATACTTTACTTTTTAAAATTTGAAGATAAACATATCAAACCTTACCCTCTCTTTGCACTCATCGTCGATAAGTGTACTGTTGTCAAGAATATCTGCAAAGAAACAGACAGACACAATGACACCGGCAGGAAACAAAGTTTAGTCAAAACACACTTCACATTCAAGACAGCCTCAAAATACAGCTGAAAGGGAACTTACTGTGACAGGTTGGGCACCTTTTGCCATTGTATGCAAATCTTGTGAGGGTCATGTCAAAGTCTGAGATCACCTGAATGGAAAAACAGAAAATAAAACAATTATACACTATTCATAATATTCACGCAGAGCATATACTATGTGCAAGAAAGCTGAATCATATCTCAGTGTATACCTGCACGGTGTTGGAGCCAGCCTTCACCATAGACTGTAGGATCTCCTTGACCCTCTTAGGGTCCTTCATACACACCGACAGGTTGGACAACTCTGAAATCTAATCATGGAAAATATGTGTGTATGTGTGTTAAAAAGATTTTTCAATGAGAGGCAGAATAAATACAATATACATCAGGATTGAGCTTTTCAAAACGCATCGTGTCTTCTAACATAAGTGCAGATCGACAGCTAATCATTCAGTAGCTAGCACCAATTTGATTTGCACACTTCAAGCTAATTGACTACCTAGAAGCACAGTATTTATGATCAAAACACTGGCTCTGCAGCCATTAAAATGATTTGTTTCTCAATTTACTGAGACGCCACAGCGAAAAATGACAAGTTAGTAAACGTTAACCTTCGCTGGTACTGGTCGCACTTGACGTTATTCACGGAAACGTTAGTAACGTTACAAGCTAAGATAGTTACGGTTAGCTAGCTGGCGTGCAAGTTCGTTGGAGTAACGTTTAAAAGTACACCCTTCTTGGTGTTTGATAATCCTGATAAAACTAACTGAAGAAGATTACCATTTTGCTGAAGTCGGTTGCCGAGGTGTCATCAGTTTTCAGTCTCCGTTTATGTGTAGCTAACGTTAATGTTGCTGTATGAACGACTGATGTGAGGCATCTGTTAGCTTGCCTTCTGGTGTAGCGAGGAGTTCTGTCCGCCCGCAGAATGCGTGCATCCGGCGGGAGCGCGCACAGCTACGACGAAAACTGCCAGATGACTTCTATGGCACTGTTTCAAAGCAATATATATTTATTTGTAGGTGGTAAACCACGGAGAGAAACTGCCTGATGTCTCTTGTTTTTATGTAATCAATGTTCAGCTAGACTCAGTGGAGGTTACATTTGCTATTGTTCCGAAATGTCTAAATACTGCTGAGGGCGAACACATTGATGTCACTGAATGTGAAAAAATTACTGTCTGGTATCAAAATACACTCTGTCAAACTCAGTAAATACAGTATGTACAGATAAAACATAATATCTAATCTAAAATTTAATTTTAATTTGTTATTCTGAATCAAATTTGGATAAGATATATTGAGGATAAGATATGTGAATAAAAAAGACAAGAAAAGAACTCAGTAAAGTCTTAAAACTGCAAGCTTTTTGTCTGAAAATACAGCTCGATAGATACATTCTGAGTGTTTAAAGCTGAATGCATTATACGGGAGAAATGACATTGGCTACAAAGTATTACATCTGCTTTATATTTTAGCTCAGATCATTGGCCTGATATTTGAACTGAGGGCCAATAAGTCACACAAATATGTACTGATCAAACAGTTTGTTTCATAGATCTTTAAAAATAGAGTTGTAGTGTGGTTGAACTTTTCGGCAGATATGTAGTTTGTTACCTGCCAAGATTTGCATTCCCTTCTTTTCCTAGACAAGTTAAGAACTAGATGTTCTCAAATTCTCATTGTTGATCCCAAAATATGAGATTTCAGAACTATCGAAAATACAACTTCTACTGAGTTTATTTATACATCGATTACACGAATGTTAAAAAAAACTTGAAAAATCGGATTATTTTTTATCACTGATTATCACACACATAGATACATAAATACAAAGATACGCTCTGAAACCGTGGCAGTTTTCAACGTAGCTCTGCGCGCTCCCGCGAGGTCCTGCAGACTAAACTCGACATAACACCTCTGCCGTCCAGAGAGTCGAGTTTTTTAAAAGTCGCAGTTTATTTATCTTACACGTGTATATGCTTTTCTTGGTTTCTCATGTGGCGTCTACCACAAAGCATGGACAGAGCCTGCACAGACAGATTCTCATGAAAGTGAACATACTAAACACCATAAACACAACCAATGTTGCATGCATAACTGGATGTGGAACAGTATGTACTCGTCCCCCTGAGGCAAAGGCGTTGATATATGGTTCCCACCCTGTTTCTCCCTTGGCCGTTTCCAAAGAACCGGCTCCGTTTCGGTTCGTGCTACTGATTATTGAACCATTTGGAGCATTGCGACCAAAAGAAATGGTACGGAACCCGCAGAGTTTGCGCTCAACTGGAATTAAAAAATAGCACAAAAGTAGCAGGTTTACCTGAGAAATCAAAGTAGGCGTGTCAAAGTCTACAGGTTGTTGGGCATTGTGCAACGCCCTCCACTGACAACTCTTTTAAATTTGAAAATCTCGTGAAGGAAAAAAAAAAAACAGGACAGACAGACAGACAGTACAAAGGTTAAGCAATTTTCTGGGTTACGTTTATAAATTGATAAGCACAAAATAAATGAATCATGAAAATCAACAACACTTTGGCCAACATTACAGTATTTGATCAACCAAACTGCTGTTATAGTTGTTAACTGGAGCACTTGGGAGCTTCTCGGTGTTAAAATTAAAACTGTGGGAGTAAACAGTTAATGCATCAAGACTTCCTGGTTATAACACCGGAACTAGTCAAAGCCAACAGAACAATAATACAAAGTGTGCAGCCTTCTGTCTTACAAAACAACTTTAATTGCAAGTGATAACATCGGTTTTTCATACATCCAATACAAGGACACAATGTCAGAATATCACATGCAAAGCAAATCACATAGCTTATTCCTCTTAATATTTGCAGTGCTACTTTTGTTGGTCATAAAGTGGAAATGAATATCATTTCTAAGCTCTGTAACCTTTATGCTATAGTGGGCGCTGCATGGACTGTGGGAATTTCTGAATGTCAGTCACAGCACATTCATATAACATACCCCTTTGTAATGCCTGTAAATCTGATTTCTTTTCATCTCGTTTTAATGTCTCTTTGGAGGGTAGCAGATCTCTGAATTACACCCAGCTGGAAGTGAAATACAATAACACAAAAATTAACAAGACATTTAATGTTGGAAACAAATCCACAAATAATAAGAACATGTTTTCCTTTCAAACAAGATCAAATCTTACTGGCTGGAAAGTGACTAAAACGAAGCATTTTCCAAAATACAATCACCCTGTCTGATCTGAAACAAACGAAATAAGCAAAGTCAAAGTGCAGTGGCGAACTAAATCCTCACTTTTACCAAACACTTAAACATTTAGATGTCAAAAAGTGCAGTTGTAGAGAAGCTCTGCTCTGCTGCACTCCTGCACTCACACACACACTGAATTGGAATATACAGACCAATAGATTGCAAAAAGTGCCAAAAAAGGAATGAATGATTGAGCCATTGCCTAAGACTGGGGCTTAATGCAGAGGCTGAACAGAATGCTGTAATGTTAAGATAACCCAAAAGGAATGATCATATTACACCTAATCTCATCTTTATGTGATAGTTCCCTCATCATTTCAATTCTTCAAAAACCTGGAGAAAAATTATTCATTTTCACTAGTTTTCAAGTGTTACATGAACAACAAAAATGACAGAAATATACTCAGTGCCACTGTTGACAGGAAACTGCAGTCTAAAAGCAAAACTAGTCTACAAGATTTTAAGATTGACAGCCTTTCTGAATTTCTTTTTTTTTTTTTGTTGTTGAGGCTGCATATTCACAGAGAGCCATTCAAACAGAGCAGTTACGATATAAGTTCTGAGTGAGTGAGTTAGACTTTTGAACTGATGTTATACTCTTTATGAGGAGATTGTCACAGTGTTACAATGGAATGAGACTCCATTAAGCGAGCTGGATTGAATTAAGGAATGCAGTTATTAATCACATTGCCTTCCCAGTACTGGCATACAATAAAGGAATGTAAAATATCCATATAAATGTTTACATATACATCTTTAGAGTATTTATGTACAAACAGATAAAACAGGATCTATACCAACATACTTAACAAAAAAGATACTCAGTTGTCGTCTCCTATATAACACTCTTATTCACATGTTTACATTCGCTACGCAATTCCTCCACACAGACCTCAGACTGGTCAGTACCTGCTCACACATTTCATGGCTTTTCAACAAATCAGCCATTTACACGATACAGTATGAGAGCCAGCGGCACAGGGTTCAGTTTAATGAAATCCGGTATGAGAGCAACACAGGACTCACTGCAGCATGTCATGTATGAGTGAGAGAAGATGAAGATGGCTGCAATGCAATGGTGGATTGCAAGTGTATCCTCACACAAAGTGGTGTGGGTCTTGAATGAAGTTGATGCTTGACTTCCTCAGCACTCTATTTGCGACTGGAGCTGCCTGCGCAGCGTGAGCGTGCGCCGGTGAAGCTGCTGCATCTGCTGCATGCGATCTCGCTGGCGTGCCAGGTTCTGGGGCATGGGGTAGCGCTGGCAGCCATACAGGAACCGGTAGGGGATGCGGACGTGGCAGGCGGTGGCTCGGCAGCGGGGCTGAGGCATTGGGGGCAACAGCATCCAGCGCTTCCTCTCTGCACAGTAGCGGTAAGCCTCCTTGCGGTACTGCTTGTCCACATCATCACTGTTCTTCCAGCCCCCGATTATGAAGACGTCCTCATCAAAGTGGCAGATGGCAGCACCCTCGATGCTGGTCACCTCTGGCGGCAGGCTCTCCAGGATCTCATCAGAGATTCGCACACTGATCTTCTGCTTAGCAACCTCATCCCTCACTGTGTAGCTCTTGGGGCAACAGGAGGCTGTGTGGTAGAAGTTAGTAGAGGCCACAGCCATCTGAAAGATGCAGTAGTTGTCGATAAGGGGCAGGGAGTCGACATCTTGCCACTGGCGGCTCTCTGTGTCGTAGCGAGTGGTCACCGTCTTCAGTCCATCCTCGTTATCTGTATCGACAGGTGTGCGTGCTGTGACGTACACGTAGCGGTCCTCCACGCTCACCGCCTTCACATCCCGCAGGATTTTAGGGGCAGATTCCAGATTGTGCCACTTGTCCTGCTCCGGCTCGTATACACTGACATCTTTAAAACCTGGACTGAAGTTTCCATGGCCGCCGATGCTGTACAGTATATCCTTAATGCAGGTGAGGCCGAAGGAGTGCTTGCGTGTGGTTAGGTTGCTCACCTGCTCCCAGGTGTTGCGATTAGGATTGTAACGCTCTACTGTCTTAGCAAAGCCTGGTTCCATGGAACCAGCCACATAGACGTGGGACTCTGTTGCAGCGATGGCATGGCCGTCCAGGTGGTTGTGGATGTGTGGCAGGTTGACCCAACGGTCCTCATAAATAAAGTAGCCCACACACTCGCTGAGGTAGTCCCCTCCCTCTGACACACCACCTACTACCATGATAACGTCCATGTTTTGGCCAAAACGGGGCTGAAAGGAGGCCATGTGGGAAGACCAGAACTCCATATCAGCTGACTTGAGGTTCTCAAAGCGGATGGCGTGGCCCTCTACAGCCTCCGACACCAGCCGCAGACAGGCTTCATTGGCCGCCACCAGCCGCTCATTTTTCACCACCCTGGTCAGGTAGGTTGGCTTGATTTGGGGAAGCCGCAGGAGCCGGAACAGCTCCTCAAAGTAGCGGCTTCGCTCCTCTGAGTTCTTCTGAACCCACTTAACCACAGCCTCAAATAGCACCTCCTCTGAATCCACTGTGATCTCTGCATCAGACAGCCAATCACGGACCAGGTGAAAGGGCAGCGTGTAGAACTCGTCATCCTGGATAACCTTGTGGAAGTTGCGACGAATCATGTCTGCAGCCCGCAAAGCCAGCTGGTCCAAAGTGTACATGTGGGCTAGACTGTGCACCGCCACACAGTTGGTCAGGCTCAGCTTCTTCTTCAGGAACTCACCACAGAAATCCTTCAGCTGCAGCAGGAGAAACCTAACATAGAGCCAAGAGAGAAAACAAAATAGAGGATGTGAGAGTTCCTGTTAAATAGATCACACTGTTCTGTTTAGCATCTTCACTAGAAAGGCAAGGCCACTATTTACTGCAAGCACAGTACATCAATAATACTTTTAAGCTATAGAGCAGTTATAAAGGCCTCGAGCTATGATCATCAAAATCAAAACACTTGCGCAAACATAGGTGTGATTGTAAAAAGATCATACCTGTCAGCTAGCTCCAGTACTTCATGTACATTGCAGGTGCTAACGCGTATTTCTCCAGTGTACATGTACTGGATGACACTCTCCACCGTATCCGGGTCCGGCCCCAGTTCCGAGCTCCATTCTTTCATTTCTACCCGTCCAGACAAGGACTCGGAAAACTGTCCTCCCAGCAGGGGCGTAAAATAATCGGTTGCCGCAGCCAAGACAGACCTGTGCGCCGAAAACTCACAGCTCTGGACGCTCCCGGTAGCCACCCCGCTGCTGAAGGCCAGCGTCACGTCGCAGAACAAGCCCTGCTTCCTCTGCTCGTTCTGCCGCCGAGACAGCTCCGAACAGTGGGAGGAGGAGGTGAAGTCCTCGGTCTCTTCCGCGTCCCCGTCCCCAGCAAGGGCGCTGGGTGTGCCCGTACCGCCGCTACCGCTGCTCCTGGTGGAGTCCTCCGGGTTGGGGGCCGCCGCTGCCATTCTGCTGCCGGCGCTGGAGGTGAACAGTGGGGGGAATTGAAGTAAACTAGTGAAGGAAAGGAGGCGACATACGCAGCCACACATACATGGAGCCAAAACAGAGAGCGACTGTGAAGTGCGTTTCGCATTCGTTACTTCATATCGGGCGATTTAAAGGGGAACATGTATGCTACGCAATCTCAAAGTACACATTTATGGAATATTTTACCAGCAATAGTTTGGTCTGAAACAAACGAACAAAAACTATTTTTTGTTTTCAGCAAAAAATATTAATGTCAAACTAGTATTATGATGATAAAGTTAGATATAGTGCCTAATAATGATTGTTTTACATAAGATAAATGACTACATGTATATAAAAATAACTTACCACGATCGGTATGAATACTCTGTTCTGATTGGTTTAACGCAAAAGTAGTCCGGCTCAAGTTTAATCACCGTTCTAAATTCATCCTCCACGGAAAATGTAACCATAGCAACATGAAAGCCCACAGTTGTCATAGCATAACATCCTTAGCACAACCTAAAGGTAAACACAGAAATGACTGATTTTGATATTTTGTTTAAACTATTTCGGAAAATACAACACTTTCGATGAATGGGATGCAAATGAGAAAGAGAAATTAAATGAAATAACACCTCGATTTTGATTGGCTGATTTCTGATTTATATTCTGGTATGGAACTTCTCAAGAAGGCTAGTTCTAGCTTAGTTAAACAAAAAAAAATTAGCTAAATTAACTCCGTACTTAATTTGAAAAATGTTAGTTAGTGGTTCATTTAGCCACTACAGCCCAGTTTCGTTGTCCATCTGAGCTCCTCCAGCCCTGCAGCATAACTTCAGGCTGCAACAAATGATGATCGGCAGTCTTTTCTTCTAGAAATTTGTTATTGATTTGTGATGACAGTCACATGGCTGACCAGCCAGCTTTAACTGTTGTTAAATATGTTGGCCATAATATTTACTAAATGTCCATGTGACTCAAAATACAGAGTCACGTGGACTTCAAATCTTGCTAACATTGTATGCATTAAACGGTTTTAAGGAGTTTTGCCTCCACTTCGTACTACCTTAAAATCGTTTAAGGCACACCTACTCGTTGATCATATCTTACATATTATTCCTATACAACGATATAATTATTATTTTACATGACTGCTGTTAGTAGATAAGTTTAAATACTATGTACTCGTCTGGAAACTACGAATATAAAACCAACTTCAACGTGTAAACAATTCAAAGTACTGACATGCGCAGTGGTCCGAAGGCGTAATCACGTCTCTGACGTCAGCAGCAGTCCAGTGTCCACTGCTGAGCTTTGCACATGAGGGAGAAACTTAAACTGACGTGTATGTAGTTTGCTTTGCAGACTTGGAAGGTCAAAACACGGGTGTTTGCAGTAACTGTACAGCCTTACATATGTAGTGTATAGAGGATATCAAAAGAGATTTAAAGTCAAATCCTCTGATATGTATTCTTAAATATGCCTTGTGGCTTGAAAAAAAAACGTATTTGGCACATCATAAAGTGTGATAATGACATGTTTGCTTTTTACTTTATAACAGCTGGAGTGAGTCTTAAGAGACAAAGGTGTGGTGCTAAAAAATGTCAAAGTCCTTGAATGCAGGGAGTAACCAACCCTACTGCATGCACTCAGCCAACAATTTATTCTGGGCAGAGACAAGCTACATATTTTAAAACATAATATTAAACACACACCCACACACACACTCACTGTCAGTGTTATTACATTACATTAATTCCATTTTATTTGACTCAATTACACAGTTGTCAACATACAATGAATCCATACAGAGGCACATGAGTTCACGTCAGTACAGTTAAAAACACAAACATTGCAAACTGGTGAGGTTTCTGGTTGTCCACAGATTTTTTTCTAGTTGTGTAACATTCACATAAAAGATGACACTGATGATGGCTGCCATTCATTTTCCCGCAGACTGCAAAAACTGTGTGTAAACTTATATTCTTCCTTAACTTTAGAGTTCAACATTGGGCATATAACGACCTTTGAAAACAGAGAAAAGTGAATCAAATAGAACATTTCTTCATTAAAAAAATACTCCCTAGCATCTGAACCACATGAAAATCTAAAAGGATATGATGTATTTTACTGCTGATGGTATCTGCTGTATTACAGTGCTTAAAATTTTTGTTTATTTAAATGGGATTAGTGTATTTATATCAAGGCAGAGCAGACCTTAAAATAAAAGTGAATTTTTAATCTCTTTGTAACTAATTAAAAAAGATGTTAACATAACTGCTTTCTTGGGCTCAGGGGAAAAATATGCCCTTCTCAATTTAGATAAATGGGAGAGAAAACACATTCAAATGATGTATTTCTTTTTTTGTTCTTATGACTAAGAACACTTAACATCCATTTATACCATTTTTAGAAGATACACCCACATTTTCCACCTGCTGGGAAGGAATATTTCCTGGGGGACAAAACCTGCCAGGGATGACTCATAAAATGGTCCTGACTGCCGCAGAAAGCAGACTTGTTTTTAATTTTGGCCACTTTGTCAAAAACATTAGAGAAAATAAAAACTACAACTATAATATTCACTATTGATACAGTTATACATAAATAAAGCTCTGATCTACAGTATGTTCTCATATTATAGGCTTTATTGCACTACATCCTTGAGCAAGCCCATGATTCTCAAATGGCACGATGAAGAGAGCTGCACAGAGACACAACTGTCTGCGAGACAGACACACACATGCTTGGTTAATACAACAATGATGTAATGTTTGAGGGTAAGTAACAGTGTCTCATCAGCCGTGAGAGTGATGATGGACAAAGTTGATTAATCCACCTTAAATCCTTCACCTGAATACGTGATTCATCCTTAAATCTCCCCAACACATCGTCAGACCCTGACTTTGTCTGTCTGGAGCTTCACAGTTTAGCAGGTTTTACTGATATTCAGAGAACTGCAGCACTAACAGGTTTTCCAAAACTAAAAACATACTCTATTCTTTTCAAATATTTGCACTTTACAGCTATATTGATGGTAACATCTTCTCTATGTTATGCCACAACTTCGGGGTGACATATCACATTAGGGGAGTGGGGTTTACAGCTTTGGGGACAGAGGGCTGACACTCTGGGTTGGTCCATCTGCTTACATGGACATGTGTTCTGGGAGCACGTAGGAGATGTCATCCCACGGGTGGCGATACAGACCCTGCTTCAATCTCTTCTGGTCCAGGTAGTGTCCTGAGGAGATACACAAAAGAAGAATTTATTTGTCACACATGGTAAAACCATTTTCTATCTTACATACATTTGATACATACACCACAGCATCGTCTGTGTCTGTACACAGAAATCACTCACCAATAAATCCCATACTGCGTCCCAGGACAAAAATGCCATTCAGAGCTCCAATTTCCACAAACTCATCAGCTTCGTCCCTGTTGTGGAAATAATGGACAAGGATAAAAGTGGCAGCAAACAACTTCAGCAAAATACCACAACATCTGTACATAAACTCAAACATGTGCATAATGAGTTTAGTGCAGCCTGATGTCTTTAATTTGACGCATTCAGTAGTAAGTTTTAGCTTCAACAAAGAGTTTCTGTACCATAATTCCTCATAATGCCAGCATTTCCTCCCACCTGTTTTATTATTTTAATGCATAACTGAGCCCAACACTTGTCTCTTATCTGCTTTAAGCTTCAGTGTGGAGCCTGTTTCTATATTTCCTATTAAATATAGTAAATGTGTCCCTTTTTACGAGGCCTAAGCTGCATGAAGACATGAAGATGATCAGTATTTGTTGACTCACCTTGTGAAACCACCACAAGTCCTGAGTAAGTCCACGAAGGCTACACCAATGAAGCCATCCACGTTCAGGATCAAGTTGGGTTTCTAATACAATAAAATCGACACACAGGCATTACACACAGTTATTTAAAGATAGGGCAAGTCTTTATTAGCCAGGGTGATGAATGATAAATCTTACTTTGGACGTGGTGATCTTCTCTACATCTAGAGCGTAGTCCAGCAGCTGGGTGGAGGGGAAGTGCTGCTTTACAAAGTCCTTCAGGATCTGGACTCTCATGTCTGGATTGTTAATCTGGGGAAGCAGAGAAAAGCCCTTTTTATTCAAATTCTTTCTTCTCAAATCAACCCTGTTTTCCTCTACTTGTTGTACCTCACATGATATTTCCATTCCTTTTGCAGGCTGTTTTTTCCAGTGTTATTTGGATGAACACATGATCAGCACCCACGGTACTCACTGATTTGACTCTGTGTCCAATGCCCATGATCAGCTTCCCCTCCTTCTTCATCTTGTTGACGAACTCCATGGGCAGCATGCCGCTGTCAAACGCTTTGCTGAACTGCTTTGCTGCAGCATCCAGAGCGCCTCCAAAGCGGTCACCCTGAAAAGGGGCAAAACAGGTAAAAAGACGTGATTACGGTGGACTTTGGTAGGTCATTAAAGTGGGGTTTGGGAATCACAAGTTTAGGTTTCTTACAATGGTGAGAAGGCCAGAGGTGAGGCTGGAGATGAGGTCTTTGCCAGCTCGAGCACAGACGATGGTGTTGTGGGCTCCAGACACAGCAGGTCCATGATCAGCTGTCACCATCAGGCACATTTCGATGAACTGGCAGGCATACCTGGGCAACCTGCACGCAAAGGAAGAAACAACAATGGTATTATTGTTCAAGGACTCATCAGGAGTTGGTTTGTTTTTCAAAACCACTGTGATAAGACGCTGACCTCCTCTGGAACCAGAGAAGCCCCAGAGTTCCTCCAAGGCCTATCTCTGACTTGAAGACCTCAGTGATGGGCATGCCGGCGTATATGAGCTCCTGACCCCTCTCGTCACAGATACTAGTCATGAAGGAAGCAGGCTTACGGATCAGACCCAGCTCCTACACACAAACAGGTGCAAGAAGAAAAAATGCAAAGATTTCATGACATGTACTCATTGTTATCCATCCAGCTCACTCTTAAACACCATGGTTTGTTTCAGCTGTGTGTTGCTTTTGTCTGACAGAACGTGCAAATCCATTCAGAGTTGTACTCACTCGTGCCCAGGAGTAATCCATTGGCACAGTTGGAGGAGGCATCTCTTCAGCTGGCTGGATAACTCCTTTGGCAACAAGGTCGTCGTAAACAGATCTGCATGGGAGAAAAAATACACAAGAGTGTGAGATGAGCTCAGGATTCATTCTGTTCTATAGGAATACCAACAAACTCATCTAAAGATATTGTCATAAGGAACATTTATCGTGGCTCAATGAACTGCAGGAATGAATGTCAATGTGCACTGACTTAATGATCTCTCCCAGCTCATCAAAGCTCTTGGGGACAAAGGCACCGGCTTCCTTCAGAGCCTTGTTCTTAGCTACAGCTGTCTCAGAGGCCTGGTTTGCACAGGCTCCTGCATGACCGAACTGAACCTGAGGAGGAAAAAAATGTGCACCATGTGTCAGAAATGTCATTAAGACAGTCACTCATCCTTTGAATTTCTCACTATGTAGCTGCCTAATGAGTGAAAAGCACCAGCCCCTCCGCCTGCCCCCTCACCTCAGAGGAGAACATCGTGGCACAGGTGCCGATGCACCAGCACACCACTGGCTTTGTGATCCTGCCCTTTTTAATGGCCTCGCAGATCTTGTACTCCTCTGTGCCTCCAATCTGCAGAAGGCAGAGACAGAAGCATAATGATGCCAGTGACAGTTTAAAGGTGGAGGCGTTAGTGTGTGTGTGTGTGTGTGTGTGTGTGTGTGTGTGTGTGGATTTATTCCTCACCTCTCCCAGTACAACAATCATTTTCACTCCAGGAGTGTCTTGGTAGCGCAGCACATGGTCGGTAAACACGGAGCCTGGGTATCTGCAGGAGAGTGTGTACTTTTACACACCAGTTCAAACCCACATGTTTACATACGTGCTGCAGTGAGAGGTGAGTTACATACCTGTCCCCGCCTATGGCAACACCTTCAAAAACACCATCGGTGGTGCGAGAGATGATGTTGTTGAGCTCGTTGGACATGCCGCCTGAGCGGGACACGTAGGCCACGCTGCCGGGGCGATAGAGCTTGGAGGCCAGGATGTTATCCAGCATGCCTCCCGTGTTTCCGATCTTAAAACAGCCTGGCTTAATTCCTCCAACCTGAAAAAAACACACACAAACACAAATGAAGATGTGCTGGTTTGCAGGGATAAAAGCCCACAGAGTGACACTGATAAATCTGCTGAGAAGTGAAGCATGACTAACAGTTGCTGGTCCGATGATTGTAACACCCTTCTCATCTGCAGCCTTGATGATCTTCCTCGTGTGGGCTTCAGGGATTCCCTCAGCGATGATGGCAATGGTGTGAATCTAAAAGCAGTCAAACAGAAAGGCTTAGCTTTTTTATTTTCTGCAGCTGTTCAGTGTCTTGCATATGGAACAGGATGTGGGTGCGTTCACCTGCGGGTACTGCATGGTCTCCATTGTGCTATCAAACGCCGAACGCAAGGATGCGAAGCTGATGAGCACGTCCACATCTGGGTGCTTCTTCATGGCATCACCCATGTTCTTATACACAGGGATGAGGATCTCTTTATGGCCCCAGTAGAACTTCTGCTTGTGGTCTCCGCTGAAAGGCAGCCATGCAGAAACACGTTTATCACACAGTGAAGGGAGGTTGTTAACTTAAGAGATTTTATTACATTAAATATACATATAAATTACAGCGACATCAAGACAAAGTAAACACAAGCTAACGAGGAAGGACGGAGTGCACTTACGTAAATGGGTACACCAAGGCTGCGACAGATGGCTCATCTCTGGAGCAGACGTAGTCAAAGTCCAGCATCCCCTGCACCGCCCGAGTCTGCATGCCCCACACTATGGACTTGGTGTGTTTGCTGAAGAGAGTAGTTGCCTTGGCTACAGAAAAAAAAGTACAAAAAAAAAATCTGTGCTTTTAAAGTTTATAGAAACCAGAGAAAAAAATATTAAAACTTATATTTCATTCAATTAAACAGTGACAAGAACACATGAAAGGAAGGGACAGAAAATAAATGAATGAATTTAAAAGAAAACAGAGGTCAATTAAGCTCTTATAACCATAAATAATATTAAGTAAGTAGACAGATGAAGTGTGTCGGCACCATAAAGCTGAAGATGCCTCGAAGATTTGAGATTGTAAATCTCGTAAGTTCCAGACTGAGTTTTTACATAATAACTAAAACAAACTTAACAAAGACACAATTATATTTAAGATGTTTTTGGATTTGGCTTGTTTGTTTCAGATCATACATCGATCTTCCACTGTAGCAAGTTTGGATTGCAATGTCCCCCTGCTGTCCAAGGGGGGAGCTATGACTTAAACTCAACCATGCACGATCATGAGGCTTCTACGTGTCATGCTGCACTCATGTATGAAGCAGCAGACTCATGCGTGTGTGCGTGCGTGTGTGCGTGCATGTCTGCGTGTAGATGTGTGTGTTTTCTCACCGATTGGTGCTCCAGTTTTGGCCTTCTTGGCTGGTGAGGTTTCAACTCTGGCTCTGTTTTCAGAGAAAGAGGCAGTTCTGCTGGATGATGGGGTCTGAAAATAACACAGAAGAAAGGTTCATACATTTTTTATTTTATTACGCATGTTTGAGAGTGTATGTGCTAATGAGGACAGCTTTTGGAGAAGTGATCTGCTTTAAATGGCAAAACAATGGTCCTTTATATTTAAGAAGGTTTGTAATAGAGCAAGTTAGCCTCATTATTCTTTAAATCCACACCTGTATTTAAATCACACAGAAAACTATAATGTTCTCAATTTTTCAGGAAATTAAGTGCACAAGTTTTGTGAAGACTGAAGAACCGAATTTTAGTGCTTTAAGCTTAAGAGTGAGTTTTATTCAATTCTAAAAACAAAACTTAAACAAAAACTGGTTATATAATTTGATAAAAAATGAATTGTGTTTTCTCATTGTCATTTTTCACTCACATATCCACAGCTACACTTGAGGCACTAACCAAATGCATGTATTTCTGAAGGCATGTGCAGGAACACACCATCACTTTACTAAAAGCCTGTACACTTTTGCAGTCTTAATGGATGCCTTCGGGCAGCTGCAGTGCTTTACAGACTTCGGTCTCACGACTACGCACAATGGCCTGCAATGCTCTCACACAAAAGAGCCTTTGGGCTTGTAATAATGTGGTTCACAAAAAGGACAAGACAGTAATAACTGAAACAGAGGCTGGGGAATGCAAGTCTTCTGCTCATGCTGCCACTGAACTGCAGCACAGGATCGCTGTAGCTGATGATGATGATGATGATGAAAATTCATTGCACAGTGAGCCGACACAACATCATGACAGCCTAATTGTCTCCACGGAGTCACTATGTGTCATACCGATGTGCTGCCGCTGGAGTTGAGGAGGAAATTGGCAGTGTGGGCAGCAACAGGGGGCTGGTTTGGGATTGGCCGGTGGCCCAGCGCCATGCCAACAATGGCAGTCATGTGAGTTTCAGTGCCAAAGACGTGGATGGGGATCCCAGTGGTCTTGCCTGATGAGAGCAGGCAGAGCCAAATTAATTGTGGTGCATGAAAATGAGCAGTTATGCAAATAAAGTGCACTCAATACATGTTTTTACACTCAAGAGACAGAAGTATAAATCAGTGCAGTGTAAGAATGTACAACATACCAACTTCTCCCATCACTCTGAGACCCTCCTGGTAGTTCGGGCCTCCACGGCGGACAAAAATAGTGACCTCATGCTCCTTCAGTGGCTCCTGATAGTCTCTGATGGCTCGAACAATCCCCTAGCAGGCACAACAGATGCTCAGTGAGCCAACTGATAATGTGTGTAAATATTATAAAGGCTACCACTTAAAGGAAAAGCATGTGATACCTTAAATGTTGCTGCAACATTTGTGAAGTTTGCGATGCTTCCTCCGATGATCAAAACCTTCCCTGGAAAAAAAAAAATCATGGAATTCTAATTTAAAAAAATACAAAATTTTTTGGAAAACAATTGAATAGTTTAACCAAGCAGTTTTCACACCATCATGGTGCTTCTCTCTGGTCATCAGAGACAGGATTGTCTTGGCGTAGTCGTAGGTCTGCTGTTCACTTGGTGCTCCTGAATACTCCCCATAGTTGGCCAGCTCGTTGACGCCACCCAGGTCACAGATTGTGTCACTAGAAGAGTTTTACATCAGTCACCAACACAGAGTATGAAGCAACAGCAGCAACATCTGCTGCACTGACACAGTCCTGTCTGCTGGCAGACCTGCTCCCAACATCTAACCTTTCACAGAATCTTAAGTAAAATAAGATGATAAGTAATAAACTTTAATATGCATTAAATCTCTAGATGCATTTTTTCCATCTGGTTGGATTTAATACTGCACCATAAACAAACAATGACTTAACAGTGCACTCTGGGAATTATTAGTCATGGCTGATGTGTCTGCACGTCACGCACTGCAGCCGACAGACGGCGGGATGACGGATACGCCGCTCGTTCCTCCAGACTCTCACTTAAATGGAATCATCTAAGAATTGAATTTAGCAGGCAGCTGAATGGGCGAAGCCGGAGCTGCTGCACCATCAGTATGAGCACTGCACCACTGGCATACCCTCCTAATGCTAAACCCAATCAAGCCCAGTGTAATCAATGCTGTGAGGATTAAATCAAGGGGGAGCAAACAGAAGAAAACATCTTAATGCATTCTTTAAGATACACGGCTACTAGTTTTTCATACATTCAGGCTCTGTTTTGCATATTTCGGCCAGTTAAGCACTGTTTTTAAGTACCTGTAGACCACTGAGGCCCCTCCTCCTGCCACCATGGTCCAGATTCTGCCCCGGGGGTTGAGCAGGGTCAGTTTGAGGCTGGCACCACTCTTAGCATCAAGGTCAGCAATATAGGCCTCCTGCAGAGTCAAAAAAAAGGTCAATGAGGAGGTGTGAGGGGAGGTGTGTGATGTTTAGCCTTAATCAGAGCAGGAACTGCACAAGCACCTCTCCATGTGGCAACAATTGATTACCTGTGCTGCACTGATTTTGAAGAGCTATTAGTTGGAAATATTGATAATATTAAGAGTGACAGTGGTTGTGACATGTATCAGTGGCTCTTTGTGACAGTTGGGGCCACAGCTGGTGACTCAGAGTAAAAAAGCTCCCAATCAAAGGCACCCGCTGTCCCCCATCACCACTGCAGACTCACAGCAGCCCAATTAGAGCCTGTCTGGTACACACACCGTCTGTCTCCAACAAGCTCCTGCACGCATCAGCCAAAAATAGAAAACAAGTCGAGTTTACAGAGCAGTTTCTTTATTTCAACCCACATCAGCACAGGATTCTGCCCAGACCACCTTTACTCGAGGATGTCTCCAAACCTCCTCACAATGAGTCATGACGGCTGATTAACAGCTGTGTGCTGGTACCCCCTTCCCTCATTAATGTGACATGGGGCAGCTGGGACAGATGCTGCTGCAGAGCAGAAGTGGCAGGCAAACCCACTGAGAGTTTATCTTCTTCTTCAGCTTGACAAATTAAACAGCTATGTCTCTGAAGGGGCAATACATCATAGTTTTTTCCACCAATTCAAGAGTAAATAGTAGATGTGACATTAGAGATGTACATCTTTTCAGCTTAGAAATGTACAGTTTTGATTTAACCCTGACTATTTCTGCTCTACATTTAGTAATAATCTAAGAAGAAATGATAGAAAACAAAGTTACCTATAAGACCGTTAAATTGCTCAATTTACATCCCACTCAACACCCTTAGTAAGCTTTTTCCTCTTTGCAGAACACCCCCTCCACCTATTTGATGACATATTGAAATCTGATGCACTTCAACAGTATCTCTGCCTCTCCAGTCCTCCCTCACCTCAGGATAAGCCTCTCTGCCAAAGGGTGGAGGGAACTCCACATTGCCCCACTTGGCCTTGCAGATGTAGTCGGCTGTGGCGTCGATCTTTGCTGCCATGTCCAGCACGTAAACTCCATCTTTTGTGACCACTGAGAGAAGACGGAGAGAAAAGAGTGTCAAAAATGTACGCAACAAGGTTCGCAAACAACCACCTACTGTGATCCGCTTTGTAAGCAGAGAGGCCGAGCTTTAAATAGATCACAGGAGGACCATGTTTAAGCACAGGTGACCACGGCCTTCCTGCTGTCCCTGCAGGAGGCGGATGGAGAGTGAAGATGCGGAGGAGTTGGTGCGACATCAAAGGATGGAGAGTCGGTCTCAGCAGCCATGTTACATCCACAGGAACAGCTGCCAGAGGGCATGTACTGGTGCCCAATTACTCCATTATAAACACATGCTGCTTCATCAAACAGCAAGTGCATGAATTATTCACTGGTTTCCTTCCTCAGTGTTGAGAAATGTGCCAGAAACAACTTCTGCTTCTTGGCTTTAACATGATGTTTTATTATGCATTGATGTTTTCATCCCCAATTTCCTTTTGATGTCCTTTTCCTAATTTCATTAACTGATCATATATTTATGAAGCTGTGTTGGAATCAAGTGTACATGATATCACTATTGCTTGTTCAGACGTAGCACATCAAGGATTTTGTTTTTTTGTTTGTGTGTTTCTCCAGTCCTGAACAGCTTACCCAGTGGGTTGATCTCCAGGTATGTGAAGAACAGGTCCTCATACAGGTTGAAGAGTCCTACAATGAAGTTTGCCAGAACCCTGCAGAGATAAAAACACATGTAACACATGAAACTTAGAAATGTCTGTGGATGTCTGGTTAATAATATTATGATATAGAGTTACAATCACATAGAGCTGAAATATTTGAATAATCAGATATTTTTTTTGTTGTCGGCCTAATCATTCAAGTCAGTTTTCATTCATAAGTTTCAAGCATTAACAGCATCCAATTTGGAAACCAGCTTTGTTTTAGAAAATCATCAGAGCTACCTTGAAGTCAAAAGTATTTAACCCTTAATTCTTTCATTACTGGCTCTGTAATTCATGCCTGGTGTTTTAAAAAGAGCAAACAAAAACAGCATGGTTGTTGCACCGTCACCAGAATGACAAACTACAGTCCAGGTAACGTCATTACAGGGTTGATAAGGCTGAGCTGGACAGGAAACAGTCCACCTGTGAATTAGCTGCGCAGGAGAAAAGGAAAAATCTAATTTTCTTTCTCCTTCACATGTCAAAACAGAGCGATGAGGAATGGGGGGGTTGCTGCAGATGGAGGGTGGGGAGGGGGGCAGTATTTTTACCCTCCTCTCCTGTCTGTCAGTTGTACAGGCAGCTCGGAGCCTTTTGCAACCGTGTCAGCCCGCTGACAGGACTGCGACTGGCCCGGGGGGGGAAACTGCGACTGAAACCCCCTCGTGACTCAGCCTCCCGTGTCTGCTTCTGACGGGAGGGCAGGAAAACTGGCCAAGTGCCGCTTTTGTTTTTCTTCCAAAGTGTAAGAGGAGGGTGAAGAGAGGAGTGCAGGGGGTGAGGGAGGGAGCCAGACAGGGTTGGCAGAGTGATTTTCTGGGACGGCTTCTTCAATGTCAGCCAAGACAGTGAGTCTGGCCGGTGTGCCATCACAGGAACACGACCACAGAGATGGACGGGGGGGTTGGAAGGGCTGAGCTGCCGTATCGTAGCCATCAAAATGACTGGACGTGCTCTGAATGTGGCTGCGGTGTAAAAGAGGTTGGGGGTGGAGGCTGAGGTCGAGGCAGAGGAGGGAGATTTTCATTTGTCTAATGGAAACCATCCATCCATCTCCTCCTCCTTCGTCTGCCCCCCCCACATTTACTGCTTCTCTTTCTTCCATTTCATGTGACACTTTTGTTTTCCACTGTTGGTCAAGACTTCAAGGATACAAAAGAAAATGCTCACTTTTTTTGGCTTTTTTGGGCCTTTTTGTTTTATCAGTCCACCATCTGATGTTACTGTTTTCAAAGTCCCTTTTCACTGCATGAAACAACAACAACCTTCGAGGCAGCAAACTTGATGCAAAGATGGCAAGTTTCAAGAATTCACTGATACAAAAACATGCTTTTACTGTTTTTTTTCGTACTATTGTCTTTCATAGAAATTAAGTTGTTTGAATGCAAGGGCTTGTCTACCAAATGTTCCACCAAAACAAGCCCCGCCTCCTTTCTCCAGTGCTGGCACACACTGAGATAAAGTGGGGAGATACTGTGGGTCTGGCAGAGTGAAACTATTCTTATCTAAATGGCATGCATGTATGAGTTATAACAATTAACTGCTAGCATGGGGGCTATGACACCAGAAATATGCTGTCATGCCACAATTTCTGCACGAGCATCATCTCTCTCGCAAAAAACAAATACGCACCAGGTGGACAGATTAAAAGAAACACCCATTTCATAAAAACATAAATAAATAAATAACCACATAAAGTTAAATTTTAGTTCGGCCAAGTGTCAGAGAGATCTTGATTTAACTCTACAGCCTGAATCTGATGCATTATTCTCTTTTTAGTTCTTTTATCTGCACCTTACCATGTGAGGCAAGCGCCCCATACTGGTATCAACTATAGCACCTAAAATTGCAAGTAGTGTATAATACAAGTCTGACACGGTAACGATCGAAGCTTCAGGCACTTGTATACATTTTACTCTACAGGTATTATATTTTCAATACTGTGCTGAGTCACAGCTGAAGTTTTGCTTACGCACTACATATAGTTTTTCTGTCAAACTCACGCTTTCTTGTCGTTGGGGACGTGGGTCAGCAGCTCTTTCTTCACAGAGTCCTCGCTGATCTTTTCATCCACACCAATTAGCAGCTTTTTCGCCTTAGCATCCACATCTCCCACGTCCACCCCTCCCTCATGGTGAAACAGCACATAGTCTCCCTCCCGGGTGGCGTAGATGCACACGTAGAACTCCTCCTCCTGAATGCAGACCATTAAAATGACACAGAGGTCAACAAACGTCTCTTTACCAAACATCAGGTATTATCACGGCTAAAAAAAGATGCTTTACCTGCTTATGGGGGACAAACGGCTCGATGAGGAAGTTCTTGAGAACACCTTTGGCTTTTCCCACCTGCAGGTCATCGAGAAAATAGCTTACTTAGGATATGAAATGATTAAGAAATAAAATAAACAGCTAGGAGCAAAACTACATATTAGCATAAACCTGCATGTTTTTAAAAACAAATACTTCAGCATCTCATTGTACTTCACATTGTGGGCGCTTCTATGTTAATGCATCACATCCCCATTTTTATTTGTAATAATAATTCCTGGTGGAAAAAGGTAATTACTGTAGATTTAAGCCTCAAAAGAAAAACTTGAGACAGGTTAAGAGGAAGAGAAGAAGAAAATGTCGTCATGTCTTAGTCCACACAAAGCCTCGCTAACACAGCCACAGCTCATTTGCCGAGGCTGTCACCATCCCTCTTTTTAAAGGCCAACAGGCACAAAGTAACCAGGGACCGGCTGAGAGCAGCCAGCCGGAGAGCACAGAACGAAATAATAAAAAGGTCGTGAGGGGAGTTGCCATTTTGAGGAGCGCAAACACAAAGGACGTTTGATAATGGAAGGAAAAAGAAAACCTATTTAACTAAAAAGAAAAAAAAACCCACGAGGCGCTTAGGCTGATTCAGATAAATAAACAGACAACTTCATTACTGTCTCACAGAGGAAATGTTCTTGTTGTGAATGCAATTTGTATGGAACTGATTCAATTCAGCCACTTGAGGTAATATGATTACACAAAATTTGAAATACTAATTAAAAACAGTGAATCATTGTGGAGAACAGAAGCCTCGAGCAGCTCTGAGTAACCCGTGAATGGAAAATAAAGAACAAGGATGTGAAAGGATACTAAAAGTTTACAAGTAGTGTCACTGGATGAAGGTATTCACAGCCACTGGTATCTGATCGGACTTGTTTTTCTAAATAGTACAATTCTGATGTTTTCATTTAAGTTTACAGCTCACTTAGAACAAAAAGTAGACTTGCAGTAATAAGCAGTCAGACAAGACACTTTTATGCAAGTGGCAAGAAATTATGAAAAAACACGGCACTGTTTCTTATTTTAAGACCAAGATGGTTGCATCAGGTGACATATTTCTTCTACTTTAAAGCACCTTACATTTTAGGGAATCAGAGATAACAAGAGTCTACAATAATACCCAGAGCTCAGAGGTGGTTGAGCTAAATGCTAATGTTGGTTTGCTTACATGCTCACAGTGATGAGGCTAACTGATTTTAAACCAGTTTACTATGTTCACCATGTTACTTTAGTGTGTTAGCATGCTTAAAACTGTTCATTAGCAATAAACACAAATTACAGGTGAAGCTAAGTGGAATGTTATTGTTTTTTACAGGTATTTGGTCATTAATCAAAGTACTGCACAAATTAGCCACTAGCATAGCTGAGAGAAAAAAAGGTAAGATCAGCAGTCTATTGATAAGACAGGTAATTTTTACAGTTTTTACTATATTCAATATTCCTTAGTTTGATTTTTTTATTAACTATTATAAGACCAACATGGTGAAATCGAGCTGCCGATCTGTTCACTTTAATGCACCTTACACACCAGAGTTAAAATACACAATGTTTTCGTTTGTTCACGATGTGCTTTTGATAATAATTTATCAGTGTGTTTACTTAAAATAATTACTTATTTGTACTCAGAGGACAGTAAAGACAACATACAAGCTGAAACACTGCCATGACTGTCAGTAATACGGCTGTGGTTTCATTCATTCTTATTTACGGCCGCTGGTGGCTGCTGCCAGTTTTATCTCATCCGTGAAGAGATACATCGGCACAATCTCAGTGCTACAAAACACACACACACACACAAACACACACACGCGCACACACACACACACACACACACACACACACACACACACACAC
>JAQMCX010000021.1:5434451-5476205 GCA_029814765.1 Acanthurus leucopareius
ACACACACACACACACACACACACACACACACACACACACACACACACACACACACACACACACACACACACAAGGAAGGACACTCTCCTTCACTGCTTTATGAGCCATACAAGTCTCTCCAGTCTCCACTGCTTGCGTCTTGGTTTATGAGGCAAAGCTGCATCTCAGCGGCGCAGTGATGGATGTTTTGCGTCACGGTTATGCTGACTGGATAGATATACTGCCTGTTTATTCACTAGAAGCAGCGTGCGCTTCAGCTGATCGGACTGATTTACTACCGATGGACTGATGCTGAACCCCTCAGCAGTCTGGGTGGCTGTTTAAGCAAAACATACGTCAGGTCAAAAAACACCCATGCAAACCAAACGCATCAGTGCTTAACCAGGAAGGAGGGTGAAGAAAAGGACAGCAGGAGGAGGATCTGATTAAAGCACCGGGATAATATTGATTGAAGGAGTGTCTGGCAAAGTGCACACTGTCAAACAGAGGGGAGAGGTGGAGCAGCGAATTGGCTGACAAACATCAGAGAGGGAGAGGCGGGGGATGACGTACTGTTGTTTCTCTCATGAGGCGGGACTTCAGCCACTCTCTGACGCCTTTCAGGTCCAGGTTGACTCCAACCAGGCCCAGCTTGCCTCGCCTCTTGATCAACTGGTCCGGCTTCACCACCAGCCTCTGCAGGAAATAAAGATAAACATGGTTTTTGTTATTCTCAGCCAACAGGCGCCTACACATGCACTACCTTTACTGAACGGCACTGAGGTCACAGTTTTCAAATCTACAGTTCATTTTATGTCATTTTATTCGGAGAACAGGAATATCACTGAAATATATTTTTTATTTTTCAGATAAAAAAAAAATTTGGACATCTTCAGGATTTCTAAAGCTGTTCTGCTACATTCATCTCATGACAATATTATTACAACATTAACATTAAATCTCCTGGATTTTATCTGTGAACTTTTGTACATCACCTCTCAATATTTTTGCACATTCCTCATAAACGTGTACATCAGCTGTGTATGTTTCTTGACTTGCAGTATTTAGTTACTCCTTTATTTTATAATATCTCATACTATGTTTATTGGTCTGCATCAAGGAAAATTAATTGTATGTGAAAACCTACATGGCAATAAACCCAAATCTGATCGTGACTGAAATAAATAAGCTTGATATGATTATGATTATCAATTCAAACTATCATCTTTATAGTTCCATGTAACGGCAGACAATCATGTATTTAGTGGTTTTACTTATTTATTATCAAAGTCCATCTACGAAGCTGAAGTTCCCAAATAATATATATAACTGAGAGCTGAACACTATTTAGGCAGGAATCACTCATATACGTCAGTCCCTTCTGACGCAGCAGCTAAATTACAGCCAACCCCCACCGACGGAGCCCGTTTCCTCTCGCTTCCAAGTCTGATATAGAGAATGACTTATGACAGTGAACCCATTAGTATCTGGGTGTTGGCCAGTGAGCAAAGAGAGGACGAAGGGTGAAAGTTAATGCAATTTCCTAATCAATTCCACCGCAGCATGTATCTCTGTGCATCTGCCCTCCACATCCTCATCGTACCTTCCAGATAAAAACCTTCAGTCATTAGGGAGAGAGGAGGAGAATGATATTTTATCCGGCACGATGAGTCACAGAGTAATTTAATTATCATCTATTACAGCCCGTCTATCTGCCTGTGCTTCACTATGAAGAGCAGGGACGGCTGATCTAAGAGCAGTGCGATGCAGAAAGATCTGGCAGACAGTCGTGTACCTGAAGAACTGTTTGTACAACAAATCCTGCCCCCCCCCCCCGGACTTTGACCTCCTGGTTACCAATTAAGAATCAAAGAGAAGAGAGGAATTTCTAATATCTTCTCTTTTTGGATTCCCACTTGTTTTCCCCAAGACTGATGCGGTGCTGCTGGTTGCTCCGCTGTGAAGTCAGCTAACAAGCGCCAAGAGACCATTTTGCTGCCAGTCTAAGTAATTGTCTCCATAAAAAGGAGATCATTTTCCACAAGCTTTAGGAAGGCTTTTATGCTCCATAAAATGTGACAAATTTTGTGATCTAACAACCAAATGTTCACTTAGCTAAAGAAAACCTTCGTTCATCATCCACAGACTTTTTTATTTTAATCACAGCTGGTTCTTCTGACTCACCTCTGTGAGCAGCCATGGGTGTTCTTGCGCCAGTCGCTCGAAGTCGGTCTCAGCCGTCACGTTGGCGTAGCGGAATCGGTTCTGGACTGCGGCCGACGTGCAGATGTACTTGTAGAGGAACTCTTTCCCCGTCTGCTCGGAGATGGCTTTGGCCGACATGACTGTTTAGGTTAGACTGGCCTAAGAGGACAGGACAGACAGATAGACAGACAGAGAGAGAGAGAGATGGGTTGAGAGATACAAAGATGAGCAGTGAGATGAGTGACTGCAGATTAGAAACAGAGATGTGGAAAGATAGATGAATACAGAAAAGCAGTGGGCAGCTGCAGGGAGAGTCGACACTGTCAGAACAGTCAAGAAACGGTCTGCTAACCAGCTGATTGAAAGCAGCTCTGTAGTTTGCATTTTTCATTAGTTATTCAAAAATGCCAGAGAACGCCTGACATTATTTACCTTCACAGGAAAAGGAGAGACTGCTGGAAAATCAGATTACAACCTAACTGCAGACTCAGGCCTTCTATGCTTTCGCAGAGTCTGTTCTTTCTTTGAGTTTGTCTCATGCTGAACCCAGCAAGACAGAGAGAGCGAAACCAGTGAAGCTAAATCCAACACGATTAGCCTCAGGTTGTTTAAACTGAACACTAATGAGGTAATGGGCACTTATTTGCCTCTTGAACAATCAGATTCCTGCTGAAGCTTCAGCGGAGAGCGTGCAGGGTGGAGTAAGTGGACTCCAGTCACCAGCACACTCCTGCAGGGAAGAAGTATCTGCATGATTGACCCCCTGATGTGACCCCTGCCAATTATAAGCCGTACTGGAAAGCAGCAACAACACAGGCAGTGATAAGAAATAGATTTTGTTCCCTTTTTTTTTTTTTGACAGAATATGACGGAAGTAAAACAGGTAATGCAATTAACTGTAACTGCATCTATAAATTTTACTGCTCCGGGAAGGAGCAGTAAATTTGGTCACAAGCTTCACTCAATGAGGCCATCTAAATAAATCCACAAAAACAAAATGCACCACAGGACATAAAGGTACAAAATATGAGGAGTAAAATTCAATTATTTCTCCCTGTGGTGGCTTCCTGCAGAGGACACACCAGCACCTAATATTAATATCAGACCAGAGCCGTACAGGTGAAATCCACCAGTGAGAACTTGCAGATTACCAGAAAAGCAAATGTTTTTAAACATTTACAGACATTTTCTGTCTTCTTTCTGCATTTTTTTTTAAAAATTGCTCTAGAAGAGACATATAAGAATTTTTAATAAATTATAGAAAATGAAAAACATTGTAATTTAACATTTAGCTTTTCGTCATCATTTTTGATCAGCAAGAATATTTTTATGCATCTTACAGCAACACGGCTTTCAGGTTTAGGTTTGAATCTACTAAGAATGCACAATATTTATCAGAGCCGATAAATTATGAACTGATAAGCCTAGTTTCAGCCCATTTTCTGCATGATTTTTGACAGGAAACCTGCTGTTAAACACACTGGAGCATCCACAACCTGCACTGGAGGGACTGGAGGAGAAAACCCCCCAACAAATGCAGAATCCTCAGCATTAGTCCTAACTTCTCCTTCAGTCTAATGTACGTCAGTATTGAAAAATGTGGCTTATTAAGGCTGTAAAATACCGAGGTTTTCATGAATTACCCTCTCATGCCATGCATCAGTAGGATGGTGCACCTGCTCTGCCTGTTTCTTCTCTCTGGTTCATTAAGCTGAAAGCCCTGATGTCGGCTCAAACAGGGTCCTCAGCTTCACACAGCCGCCCTGGCAGCAATTTCTTAAATGAACTAATGGGACTGTCATAGACCTTTCTCCCTATTGATCATGGGTGTCCATGAGTCACCACAGTGCTGCTTCCAGGCCGGATTAAAAAACAGGGTTTATTTGAGACGCATCCAGGTTTCTATTTATCATCCACTTTCCCTGTACAACTGACCTGACAGAGGTCATAAATGTAATTGCTTTACAGCAGCAAAACCACTGGTTCAGATGATGCACAGTAACATCTACAGACAGGAGATGATGAACGGCTGGAGGGGGGGGGGGATTAAACACAGACCTTGTTCAGCACAAACTCAATCAACATAAACATAAAAATGACTCAAGTTGTATCTGCCCATTCATTTTCATTTGAGCACTCTTTTTCTTTTTTTGTACCTGCTAACTTTACTAACGTTACAACAAAACCTGCCTGACTGTTTTGTATTGAGTCATGGATCCATGACAGGATTCAACCAACTGTCCCATTTATTTTACAAACCGGTCAGACAAGCAACTCGCCTCTGCAAAATCTCCATGTCCCCATTCCAGAAAAACTTTCAGCTCTTACTCACAATTACTCACCACAACGATGGAGTAAGAGTACGGGTGTAACGTGGGCTGGGTTGGACTGAGCAGTTCAACTAGTTTTATTTTTTTGTTACGCAGAAAGATACAGACAGATAAGGAGTTAGTAGAAGTAGTAAAAAGGGAAAAATTGTGAGTATTATACCTGTTTTTTTGTTTTTCTTCTCTCTCCGGCGGCTCTGGGAGTGTAACGTGGTTGGATGTGTGCTTGTTCTCGGCAGTGTTCCTCCGCTCTCGCCGTCGGTGGGAACCAGAGGGACCGGAGAATGAAGCTCTCTGTGAGTTTTGTCTCCATCGCCCATCTGCCGATAGGCTTGGCTGATGTTTTCTGGCTTCTGATTGGTTCAAATTCACATGTTCTGATGCTGCCTTCAAGAGCACTGGGAACGGTTTGCACTATGGGATTTTTTTGGGGTCAAATTATTCAGAGAGGAATAAAAGAAAATGGGTGAAAGTCTTACATTTTTAGATTGTACTGTATATTTTCATTTTTGCATTTTATTAAAATAGGGTTAGCCGACGTTTAAAATGTGTCAACATTAAAAAATGAGTTTCGGGACTTTGACAACTTAATGCAGTCAATAATTGTTATAATTTGCTCGTGTAGCTGGCGAATACTCATTGAAGCTGTAGATAGAAACGTCATTTATAGATCTTTTGCACATTTTCTCCACTAAAACATACAGCAGTTCTACGGTGATAGAGAGAAAGTAATTACATTTTTCAATTACTGTAATTTTGGAGTTTTTACATTTCATGCGCACTTATTTGGCAACTATAGTTAGGCCAACAAGTTACAAATCGACGATGAGCTTAAAATATAAAATGCATTGTTGTAAATGGACAGTATTTTACAGTGTTTAAAAAGAGTTCATATAGTTAATAGCTGAATGATACAACATGATCTCGGCCGGGATTTGTGTGCATGAAGTGCTTTACTTTTGTTCTGATCATTTGAGGGGCTTTAAGTTGTAACAGAGTATTTTAATGGTGTGTTATTGCTTGTTTTACTTCAGTATAACCCTGATACTTTTCATCAAAAGCAGCTGATTTTTTTCTTTCTTTTTTTTTCCACAAATTTCATATAAAATTGTAGCGAAACATCTACACAAGAGATTCCAGAGAGTACTTTAAAGTATCATTAGTTTCTCCACTGAGCCCACAGCCACACCACCATGCAGGAATTAGGGCAATTATCAGCCGCTGATGCTGATTGGTTGACATTGTTCTTTATCTATACAGCAGCAGATGAGGAAATCACTCGAAGTTGCACACAACCATCACGAGTTTTACACACTGAAAGAATCCTGCACTTTGACAACAGTGTGACTATCTTGAGCCCAAGTTCATGGTCTTCTAGCTGCCCTTGACCTAAACTAGCAGGTTTGAATGATGTAGTGGAGGTCAGCTTGAGTAATTCGTCAAATTTTCAGTTAACCGGCACTTATATCTAACAGGATAAAGGCCTGAAGTTTAGGTGTGGACATAAGTAAAACAAGCTTCAGTGTAATTTTATGCAGATTAGTAAATGATGATACTTGCTTATGGTTTTAAATTATTTTTTGTTTAAAATAGATTTTAAAAGATTGTTATATGGAAAAAGTATAACTCTGTATGTCTACAGACAGCAGTGTGAGCAGTGTTTGCTGTAGACTGTGTAGCAACTGGAGCTGTGTCATCCTGGTAAGATCTCAAAGTAATTTTACAAAAAGTAGAACAATCACATGAAGTGAAAACACATTTTAAAGTTACCTTAGAGTTTGTGAATTCAAAACAAGAGAAAAAATAATTACAGTGGAGGTGTAATGTATCTTAGAGGTAGCAGGTCAACGGGTCCTAGAAGTGGGGTGTGGATGGTGAGACTTGCTCTGTCACCATCTACACTATGAACAGTTATCACCTCATGCAACTTACACTATGAGAGAGTTTGTGGCCATTTATTTGCTGTGTCAGATTCTTATGCAAGGGTAAACTGACTGAAGAGCAGACAAATGGTGCAATGCAGTCTGTGGTACACTGTGTTAAAATACTTTATCTGAATAGTCCCGAGGAAGATTTCCGTGTTGTTGCCAACGAACAAGAAGCTTAATAACAAATGATAAGTGCCCTCTGCTGGTTAACATCTTCAACTACATGTGCACACTCTGGGAACTTGACCATGTGTAGACAAACTGTCCCAGTTATCAGTCTGCATGCGAGTCAAACTGCAGTAATTCACTGAACAGGCAGGAAAATGAATTACTGGAGCAAAGCATGTTCTTTTTTTATTAAGTGTACAAAACAAGTGCAAAAATAGTGATTCATAAGAGTTACACAAAGTAGGGCTTGCCCTTCAAAAATTACAGTCACAGAGGATGCAAATCGAAATGTAATACATGAAGTGCTGTTTCAAAAGAGGATAAAAGGGATCAATGGTGCAGTCTTGCGCAGTAGAAAAGATTGCAAAACATGGACTTGGATTCACAGCATGTGATAATTACTAAGTGCAAGCTGCTGAAACAAATACCAAATTCATCAGCATTCTCCCATTCGAACTATGCACAGTGCAAAGATTTTTCAAGGAGGGACCTTTAGAAATGACATTCATTCTAATACACTTAATCAAATAGATAACTTTGGCCCATATGCTATTGTAACAGTCACTTTCTACGATGCGCGTACACATACTTGAACAGAAATGACGGCTAACTGCTTTAACTAAGACAAAGGTAACATCTGACAAATTCTCTTGAAGCGGCAGAGGTACTTTTAGCAGGTCAAAAATGTGTATTATTGTTGGTACCATGAAGCTGGGATGCATGCAATGAAAGAACCTAGTTTTTTGTATATATGAATACTGAAATACACGGACATTTATAGAGGATTTCTAAGTTTTAGATAACTGTGGAGCTATGCAGGGAGGCTATACTACCTTAGTCTAAAACTGCAGCTAATAACACCTCAGCAAATAGCCAGATACTGCAACTCTGGCACTGATATGTGAAACAAGATACTCAACGTTAACAAGCCTAACTGGATTGAAGGCATCTTGGGTTGTGGTGCAAATCAACAGTAAAAAGGCACAAAGCTTGTGGATTTAGGGTGGCTGTAACTGAACCCCTAAACACTGCACAAACACACAAACCTTGCACAGAGTTAGCCTACATTTTAATTCACCAGTCATCCCGGTCACACATCCCCATGATTGCCATTTACAGTATGGTGCACTTTTGCTTCTTCTTCTTCTCGGGTTCTTTTTTGCTCGCCACGACCTCCTTGCGCCCGTAGAAGCTGGAGAAGCAGGCAGGGGAGCAGATGGGCTCTCTCAGACTGAGCAGCCACCTTCCTTCGCCATAATACGTCAGCGAGCCGAGCTCCATCTCCTCAACCAGCTCCCCCTGCTGGCCTCCCTGCTGCAGGGCTAGGATTTCGAGCAGATCCAGACCTGTTTGAACTGGCTCAACACCCTCTGCGCAGCCTAGAGTAACGTGGGCGCGGCTCCCCAGAGGCAGGGAGGCAGCAGACTCTACCTCCTTTTCAGCATCTGCTGGCCACAGCAAAAGCTGCTCCTCGGTGAGGGACACTCTGGCACCAAAAGTGCGAGGAGTGACAAAGAGAGCTATCAGCGACAGCTCGGACACAGAACCGTAGAAATCTTTTACAGCCTAGAGGGCGGAAGACAGGAAACGATAAGGAAATATCACCATTTAAATTTCAAATCTAATTTGAATATCTTCATTAGACAATACATGAAATATAGTATAGAAGGGAATTTTTCTCTTTTAGAATATTAAAAGATTTGTGGTTTGAGGGGTTATGAACTTGAAACATTGAAATTATGCTAAAAATCAAGCATTTTCCAAGAAATTTCAAGCCTATTGCTATTTTTGAAAACAAAGCAGTTAAAACTATCAAAATTTTCAAGACTTTGTACAAACTCATCACAACATCCTGTTTATGTAGCCACCAGATCTAACTTACTGTGTTCTGTGCATACTCTTTCGAACCCTCCACTTTTCCATAGTTACAGAATTTTGTAGTGCAATGGAGGGTCCCTTTGGGTTGAAAGTATTGCTCCAAGTCCACCTCCTTCTCAGCTTTACCAGTGACTGCAAATACAAGAAAAGTTCAGTTGCATCTTAGTCACAACAATGATTTTGGATATCAATCTGTGCAAGGACTTTTCCCTCCCCACTCATATTCAGCTATGTGACAAATATAACAAATTTAAATACACTCACAGTCAATCATGTGTTTCTTGAAGGCCTCCAAGGTGTCCAGTGTTTTCAGGAAGTCCATTGAGGTGCACCTGACTTTTTCCTGGACAGAGTGAAGAAGGAACCACCCAAAGAAAAGAGGCAGGGACATTTCTTCGAGGGGAGCTCTCATGGCCTCCAGCTGGGTTGCCTCCAGTCCACGCTTGGTCTTCGTGATCAGCAGTGCTACATCTCTGCTCCATTCTGTACGTGGCTCCAAAAAGATAGCAACAAGATGCTGCTGCTCTGCAATCTCACCCAAGCGGGCCAGCCGATCCTGGGTGTGGTTGGTGTCATCCACCACTATCAGCACAGAGACAGATGTTCCTGCACCGCAGCGGGCCACGACAGCTTCATCCAGAGCCTTGTATCCTTCAGCAGATGATTCTGGATTCTCTGGTGTTACGCCATGGTCATCAGCAGAGACGACAGAGCAGTGGTCTTTGTAGGCATCAGCTATGGCACGTGCCAAGAAGCTTTTACCGCTTCCCGGAAGGCCTCTGAGGACAAAAAGGATACGAGAGGTCTGCAGGGTGTCTTTGGTCTGCTCTCGCTCCAGGAAGGCAAAGGACAGGGAGCCAGATGCAGGAACTGAATCCTCTTCCTTTTGGATCTCAGCATCTTTCTTCTCAGAAGCAGCACCTTCACTTTCTGGAGCCGCCTCAGCTTCCTTCAGAGTATCAGACTCTGATTTTTCTGCTTCGGCTTCCTTCTTTTCTTCTGTAGGTTTCACATTTTCAATTTCAGCGGATGCCTCGGCCTTTAATGCTGAAGCTTCTGTTGGCTTTTCTGGGGAAACTTCCGTGACCACCACAGTTTCTGCTGGTTTTTCCTCTTCTTCATCCTTTGTAGGCTTGGCAGGGACTTCATTTTCTGCCACCTCCTCTTTGGCAACCACTTCTGCTCCAGTATTCATGGTGGTCTGCAATTTAGTCTCAGTTTCCACTTGTTCTGCGTCTCCCTCCCCTTTGCTGGGTGGTGGTGGTGGTGCACCCACTGGCTGTTGCAGTGTGACTGGTTCAGGTAATGTCTGCTCTTGTATTTCAGCTACTGGAACTGATTCTGCCAATTTCTCTGGCTCTGGTTCAGGGGCACTCTCAGTCAGAGGTGTTTGCACAGGCAAAGGTTCTGGGTCATTCTCTGGCACAGGCTGCTGTTCAGGCTGGATGTTTTCTGGTTCTGTGTCTAAAGCTGCAACTGGGTCAGAGATCTTTTCAGATGACTCATCTGGTTCTGGTGGTGGCACATTAGGCACTGACTCAGTGTCAGATTTTTCTGTGGGCAAGCTCTCCTCAAACTCCATTTCTGTCTTTTCTTCGGACACCGTAACAGTTTCTGTCACAATAAACTCCACTGTTTCTTTCAAGTTGACGACATCTGTATCATGACCATTTACTGCCGCCTGTTCAGTCTCTTCATCAGCAGCTGGTGGCTTCTCAGGCTCTGTGGATTCCTCTGAGGTCTCCAATTTTGTCACAACTTCTTTTTCCATTACAGTCTCCTCTGGCTGCGGAGTATCTGACGCATCTAAACCCTCACTGCTCATTTCAGTATCCATGTCCTGCTTAAAGTCTGACTTAACACCACCACGTACCTTATACAAACAAAAAGAGAAAAATTTGGCTTAGATTATGGATTAACTTGTAAAACCAGTGAACACACACTAGCTTCAGCAACATTTGCCAAAAAAATACACCTTAAGGGTAAAGAATGGTACTTCAACACTACAAAACTCACAAACTGAGTCAAAAAAAAACATATGATACATACCAAGGCTGGAGAAGACCATTATCTATTATTTAAGATTGTAAGTAACAACATACTGTAGCTCTAAATCTAGATTAAAAGGATTTAGATGGACTTGATTGTGTTTAGGGCTTAGCAGAGTGTCCCATTATTTCTCAAAAATAATCAAAATCTGATCATTTATTAAACTTGTAGAAGTGAGAATAGTTAAAACAGCCAAGTGTGAACTGTGAAATCATAGCTGACAGACTTGCCCTTTTACATAAAAAACCTTGTGAATATGCTCTTTAACACTCATTTATGACAGCATTTTTTCCAACCACTTATCCTTTTAGTGTGAAAAATCAAGTAGTTTTATTAAGATTGTGGTCATTATGTCATAGATAAGAAGTTAGCTTATATTCCCAAATTGGATAAAAGGGTAGCATTGTAAGAGGTGGACCTGATTTTTTTTTTTTTTTTTGGAAACACTGCACATGATCCTTTTTCAACAGATTTTTGCATGGGAGGGGGGGGTCACATAACATCATACACAAAGCAATACAATGGCCCTGCAACTATCCCTCAGCTCTAGGTCGACTTATGATAAGTAGCAGTGTGGCACTCTGGTGCATATGGTAGGGGTGTTGGCACAATATTACCACAACAGCTCATCTAGATTTATCTTCCTTTTTGTTTAAAGGGAAACAAGAGAAGTGGAACAAAACAGACCTACAAGCATGAATGCAAGATACCGAGCTGTAATCAAACATTGCACTGCTAAATAAACTGCGCCAAGCATTAGACAAAGGGTAGTTAAGAAAATGGGGAGCATGGCGTAGAAATGTGATTTCTTCATAGCACAGTGCAAGAATGGTTGACAAACGCAGTATTTAACAGATGTGTGAAACCACGTCGTGTCATGAGACAGAAGGGGAAGCACTTCAAAAACAATTCAACCCAATTTGGCGAGAAAGAGAAACTGGTCAACATTTAAAACATTTTTTTTTAAACATGAGACTAAACAATATAATTAGGCAAACGGGTGCAAAACTGAGAAATTTACACACTTAAGGGTTTAATAAACTTAATGTAACGCGTTACCGTAACAAGGACGGTAAGTTTAAGTCGCAGTAAATGGCGCAGTGGGTGAAATATCTGTGAGAATGTGGTTTTCGTCTGTTTGAGGTGACTTTGGGCTAAATAAAGCCCACGTTTGCTTCAATAAATGCCAAAGGTCGCATCCTCGTTTGCTTAAATACTTTTGTAAACGGGTTAAAAAAAATGAAAAAGCGATGAGAGTTGAGAAGTAACTATCCATTTCATTAAACTGCACAATGTGGCCAGGCGGGGAGTGGCGTGCACCTAATGTTAGCACGCCAGACAAAAACAATTTAGCCTGGCAGTCAACGCATTTGGCTATAACATCACCACATACAGCGCCACGACTAAACAAGTTTAATGGTTTCCTGGCGCACGCGAGTCACTAAATATTGATGGAACAACTTCTATGAGGCTATTTGCGTTTAAAAAGAAGAAGTGTAAACGAAAGATAGCATGCTGTGAGGAAGGCTTTTGTTTGCTAAGATGCCAGCTTACCAGTAAGGCTGCTGTGGAGCTGTCGGTGGTGTAGCTGACCACGCGTTTCTCCCTGGATACAATGACAAGGCAATCCTTGGCACAGACATGCACCCGCTTCAATAGGAAATTCCCGGGAACGCGCAACTGGGCGTGGCCACGGGCACGCCCCTGAAGACAGGAAGGACGCAGCTAGAGGAAATTAAAAAAGATGGTTTTTTGTGTGTGTGTGTTGCATGGCTGTACGATTTCTATGAGCAAATTACTTTCATTTCCTCAGTTTTATGTGGTCAAAATTCGAATTTTTGGAAAAAGTATCTAAAAAAATTTTCTTTCTTAATAAGTTCAATTAAAAAACATACCCGATTCTATAGTTCAATTTATTTTTTATTTTCTATATTCACTTCTTTCGTCTTTTTTCGAGTTCATGTGTATTCTTTGTATAAATACACACTGCAGAAAAAAACACCACTAAAATCTTAAGACAGTTTTCACCTTATATTCCATTTTTCAGGTCAGATTGGATGTCATTTTATGTCAGGAGAAAAAAATCAGTGCATCACACAACCACAGAGACACACACCTTGGACTCATAACAAACCAAAACATTCATGTTTTGTGACAGATGTGTGACAAGGGGAAGTAGAGATAGATATGGGGAATTTTTTAAAAGATAAGTTTTTCAGGTTTCAGTATGATGCCATTATTCAAAATATTCCTCTGTTTTCAAAATTAAGAGACACTTTTTTTTAATAATAGATGATTCAGCTTTTTTCATTGAATTCTGATAACTATGCAGCCTCACAAATAGATCTGGACTGTGCCTGGAATATAAGCAAGACAAATAATGAAATAATTTATTTTGAGAAGTTTTTCTGTATAGGATGTAGGCTTTTAATTAGTTCCCCATATACATAGTTTCACTTGTCATAGAACAGTATCACTACTGTCTGTATCACTGACAGACCAATGGTCCCAATTTCAACTACACAGACACCAAAAAAGCGCAAATACAAAAAATTGTATATAAGCAGTGTCACATCAACTCAGACATCCCTATTCATATTCAATACTTTAAAATACTGAAACTCTTTGTCGGACCACAATAGATATATTTTCTTATCATTTCTAGCACAAATGAATTTGGATTCATAAAAAACTCAAAGCATTACATTTGAGGAAGTTGACTTTTATTCATGACTTCCTGTTTTATTAACTTTCTTTCGATGGTTCTTGTCTTCTGTTGATTTTCTGTGCTCAATATCTTCTCTGAAGCACCACAAATCTTGACTGAGGGCAGTCTCATTGCAGTAGGTGTTGCTTTGCTTCATCTAGAGCCTAAAAGCAGAATCATCATTTTTATTGATCAAATATGTCTTTAAATGGAACTAAAAAGATGGCTGAAAGGAAGCATATGACAACAGAAAGGGAACCTTCTGAATAACGGTCACTGCAGCATCGTCTTCTTGCAGCTTGGCATTATTTAAAGCTGTCTCAAAGTGGGAGACACAGGATTCAAAATTTCCAAGTTTCACTGGGATAAAACAGAAAAGAATAGACAATTAGAGGCCACGTCTGTAGTTTTTACAACAACATGCAGCATTAAATAGTTTAAAAAGTTATATCAAGTGAGTAAGCTGAATGGTCACAGTAACTGTTTTTAAGAATTTATAATGATGTAGATAAAACAAATAAAAAATAAAAATTACATTCCGATTGTGCCACCAAAACATTGGCATTTAGCTGCCACTTCTCATCAGCAATTTCATCAGCTGCAGCGACTGAACGGAGGCCATAGTCTCTGGCTTTTGTGTGGTGACTAAGCTCCAAGTGACACCAACCAATCTCATGAAACAACCAGGTCTTTTCCAGACCACTACGGACCAATGGGATCTTCTTCTCCCAGCTGAAAAAACAAGATTATTTATGCATTTTGTATTAATTTTTCAATAGTTTTGCAAAGGACGTTCATATCATATATTACACAAGCCAAGCTTTTATTTTATTATTTACTTACAACTCAATGGCCTGTGAAAACTGTCCATTTTGAGCATGAACCCGTCCAATGTTGTCCAGAGCCCTGGACATTGCATCTTTGAGTTTGCTGTTGATAAGAAAGATTGCAGAACGTTAGATCTAATTTCATAAAACAACTTTACTCTTGATGTTTCATTTCTTTAAATTCTCACCACTGTTTAGCCAACTCAAAGTCTTTCTGATGGTGATCTAATGCTTTGTCCATGTCTCCTAAGTCGATCAAGGCATTCCCAATGCAACTGTGCAGGCTGGCCAAAACCTCTTTCTTATTAGGCATCTCTTTCTCCGACCATCCCTGCACTATCTTCATGACTTCTTCAGCTTTCTTGAGACTACCCTCTGCATTCCCAGATGTCAACTCTAAGACGACAAACGAACAGTGGGCATTCTTTGGGCTAAAAATAAAACTAGCAAGCCAAAAGTTTAGCCAGAAACCTGCCTTACCAGTGTCAATAGCATCGAGGCTCTTCAGAAGAAACTGAGCGGGTTCAGATGGCGGACTGTGACGGCTCTTGGCACATTTTTCCTGCATTAGCTTACGCTCCCTTTCCCGGGCACAGATGGGCTTCTCCTGGTTCCAGAACTCAGTGCAAGTGTCGAGGTATGTGAGGCAGTTCTGAATGACGTCCTGCAGTTGTTCCCCACCCTTCATTTTACCTCTTACCAAGCCTGTAGATCAATATGTAAAAGATTTAAATGCAAGATAATTAAAAGTGAGAAACATCATTGTAGGTGAGTTTGAAATAAACACATAAGGGAGTGAGGACTGAAGAAGAAACTAATCATTAACATTTAAATCTCCAGCCTACAGAATCTGCCAACCATGACAGATGCTGAGAAACAAAAGCAAACTTTATGGGTGTGCGCACAGCAAGCAAAATCCCCCCAAAATTGTATTGTATTTCTTAAAACAAGTGAGAAAATAACATTGTACCTTCATCTTTAAGCAGATTTTCCAGGTACTTTTTGTCACTGTAAAACTCTCCCAACAACTGTTTGGTTATCTTATCATTCTTAGGGGTTTTCTGGGTCAGCTTTTTTTTCACTGTTGTCAGATGTTGAACTGAAGTAACCGGCTGTGCCCTCTTTGACAGCTAGTGAACAGAAACACAACATTGGTTATCAGAGCGGAGGCCGGGGTTAAATTTACAAACCAACTGCAAACTCTACGGTTGTCACTCCTATTTTTCAAGTTGAGTTCTGTCTTTTTAAAAGGGACCACACAATAATGACCTACCTCCTCATCTTTTTGGAGAAATGAAAGGTCTCCCTTAACCTTGAGTTTGACAGAGGAAGGGTCTAGGAGTTGCCAGAGAAAAACAATTGTTTTAAACTTAAAGCGCGGAGGAGGATGATTTCCATGTGCTGTTACAGTCTAGTGCAAGTCACACAGTGGCATGGAAATACTCACTGCCAACAGAGTTTTCAATGGCCTCCTGTGCTTTCTGGATCCCCAGTCTGAACTCCTGTATTTGTGGACGTAGCTTTTGTCCTCTGTGATAAAACACCAGTGCAAATTCAAATTCACCCATGTAGTATAATGCTTCTGCCTTCTGGTACAAGCCCTGAAAATTCACAATAAAAGAAAGGGTTTTTTTGTTGTTTTTAATTCTCTCGGTTTTGCATTTGGTGCTGACTTGAGGACTGTGAATTAGTACAATGAAATCAGTTGTTTACTTATAAATTTCTTTTTTCGTTTTTTTTTTCTTTTTTAATGGACACCAACATACATGGTTCCTGTCCTTTACCTCAAAATATGTCTTGTCTCCTTTGAGTGAAGCCTCTGCATCTTGTAAGGCGAAACCATATTGTCCCATCTTCAGGTAACATTTGGATCGGCCGACATAGCAGGTCTTGTCATCAGGCTTTAAAGTCAGTGCCTAAACAAAGACCCAAACAAGTCCTTTGTATATATTCTTATAGGTTGCATTGAAAATGCCTGTTAATGCTATTGAAATAACAAAATATTATTTAGTCACCAAAACAGCTGACGAGCTTCAGTTAGTTATTTAAAACGTGTCGGGACTAACTTTTGCTAACTAAGCGGCAACTTAACCTCATTAGCTAGCTAACTACTCACCGTGGTGTAGCTCTCTATGGCCTTTTTATACTCTCCTTTAAGGCACAACCAATCACCATTGGCTATTAAAGTGGAAAATACGCCCTTTGGCTTTTGATCTCCGTCTAAGTCCATGTCTGACATTTTAAGGCAAAAATTTTGGTCAAAGCGACACTATCAGATAATCTCATCACATTAGCGTCTCCGGTCAACTGGTATCTTAGCAACCACACTAACAAAACCGAGAGCCGGAAGTAGCGTCATCAACTGCTCGCCTGCTTCTGACCTAATCCTAATTTATCACAACAAAAATCTGACCATATATTTGTTCTTAATTAAAAACGACATTTTAAAATACAATTATATTCTATATTTACAGGTAATACGTTGCTACTTAAACAAAAGAAAAGAAACAATTAAGGGGAAACTCAGAGGAGGCCAACTTTATTGACATGGCTGGTACTTTTTCAAGGGTCAAGTGAGGATGGTTTCACCGTAACGGCAAAAATAATGAGCAAAGATAAGGACGCTTTTCTTTCCTCCATGAGGTGCACCAAGAGAACACACACTTATCAGGGGTTCACTGAACATCACCTGGTTTCCACAGTCACACACCTGCACACTTTCTTTGACAATATTAAGTCATATTTATTCAGTCCTTATGTTTTTCTCTGGGATTGAGTAAAATTGCAGTTTGCATCACATTCAGAGACCAATTGAACATAAGCTATTTCTGCGCACCAGTTCTTACAGACCAAGCCAAACCTTCCTGTATTTTGTATCAAACAGATGCCCACTGCGTGTCCTCTTTCAAACATTTACATAACAGAAAAGTGTCCTCATCTTAGGGAGATGGTTCTATCAGACAGCAAGTTTACAATAAATATATGAAATAAAAAAATGGAAAAAAAATAATCAACTATCATCACAAATCAACACTTTACATTCCAGTAAAATGTACAATGCAGCAATCTGTATATGGCAACATCAAACATAAAACTTGTGACGACAAAAGGGAGGACTTTGCTGCCAACAAAGCCAGCACAGCTGTCTCCACTGCCATCTTTCTAGTGTGCTCCAGCTGTGCTGTGTGTGTAGGTATAGGCTCCAGCTGTTGTAAATTTGAAAAAATGCTCAAGTATATCTATTGGCTTATGACAAGGAGGCAGTTTTCAGTGCGAATTTGTAGCAGCCAACTGTCTGTCTGACAGATTCTTCATATGGGGGGGGGCGTGCCGCTTGCTCACTGATTTTCTTCAGAAATCATTAAGCAAGTTATTAACTTTCATGCAGAGAGAATACCTGCTCAGACCTAAGTTGAGAGGAGCAGGATAGAATAGCTTGCTCAATGCTCAGTTGCATCTCAAGAGTTTCCCCAGGATGTCACTTCCTGCAAGGATCCCTAAAAGCTCTGATATTATAGCTGCGCAATATCTCCTGTCTCAAAAATTTGAGGGAGCATTTGGACCAGGGTTGCTAGCCATTACATACTTTAAAGTTTGTGTCATTCTGGAAGGAAGGAAACCGAATCCAAAACCAGCAACACTATCAACTCAGTCTGAGCCGTCTTGGTGTCCTTGCTATACGGGCTTTGAATCATTTGTTGCATGTGGTCGTTGGGTTGCATTCATTAAGTCAATGGCATAGACAAGAATCTGACTTGCAATCAGTCAGTCATTAAATATGGATGGTGGGTCGGGGGGGTTGACATTATTGAAAAGTCCTGATGTAGTAACTGTTTAGGTAGACGAATATCTTCCTTTAACCAAACTGGAAGAAGAAATTTCCTGGTCCAGATGCTGAAAGAAATAACACACAAGTCAATACTGTTTCATTCTAAAATAAATCCACATGGTTAGCAGGAGAAAGGTATACAGCACAACTTTTTGCATACGTAAAGTGCATTATTTACCTTCAAAACTAAAACCCCCTGGGCCTCCAAAGAACGCCTTGAAAATGTTGTTCGCATCAAAATCTGATGGAGACAAAAAGAATCAAACATCAGCGCAGAACTTTCAGCACAGCCAGGTTCTCATCAATTACAACAGCTTTTCTACAGTAATGAAGAGGTGGATCCTCAGCAGAGACACAGCTTTTACTTCTATTTGTTCAGCCCTGAGACCTCCCAGCCCGGTCTTGCCCAGGTGCTTACCTCCCATATTCATGCCATCATCCTCCAGATCCTGACCGCTGTCGTAGCGAGACTTCTTCTTCGCATCTGAAAGAACGCTGAAGGCCTCGCCCACCTCTTTGAACTTCTTCTCCTCTTCCTTCTGCACCTCAGGACTAGCTCCGCTGTGACGGTCTGAAGAAAAGGAAAGGGAGAACGTCACAAACACGACAAAAGCAAAGACGCCATCAGGGCAGAGGGACTTATATAAATCACAGAAGGATTTTTTTTTTATAGATAGAAGAAATTTTCTGTTCTCTTTAGTACCTGGGTGATGTAAAAGTGCCCGTTTGCGGTAAGCTTTCTTGATCTCCTCTTCTGTGGCGTTCTTATCCACTCCAAGCACTTTATAGTAATCTTTCCGCTTACTTTTCTTCAACTCCAGCTGGGCATTTTTCAGGAGGTGCTTGTGTTCTGCAAAATAAATGAGACGGGACAGGCAAGAAAAACAATTAGGCAGAATAATGAGAAAGTATCTGTGAAAGCTGAAAGCTGCGTCAGCTCAGCCACAACAGAGGAGTCTGCTTCTCACCTTTTGTTTTCTCTGTCTGGTAAACTTTCTCATAGTCTCGCACTGCCTCTTCATACTGCTCTGTCTCCATATAGCTGCAACAGAGTACGCACAAGTCCCTCATTGTTTCTTTATACAGTCTGAGCCATAAAGTATAAGTTCAGATAATGATAATAATGGTGTCTTTTGTTTAGTCGTGTTTGAAAACCAAATGCAATAAAAATTCACTGTCTGTGTAAACAACCAAGTCAGAAGCACTGGACATACCACTGTGCTCTCCGTAAATAGGCTTTGATGTAGGTCTCATCCAGTTTAATGGCCTTCGTGCAGTCTTCAATGGCCTGTTCTAGTTTTTTCAGCTTTCAAAGAAAAAGATAAAAGTGTGACCACTTGAGGCCAAAAAAAGAGAAAGAAAAGTAGTAGGCAAGTTCTCTTGATGTGACAGAAGAAGGCAAAACATTGCAAAGATTCCAAAAAAACTTAAGTATATACTATTAATGTCAGAGAAAGAGAACTTGAACTTTGCAGTCTGTGCCTGTACTAACCTCTGAAAAACTAAATGTGTGTGTGCCAATATATGTGTTTAATGTAATGTTCTACTCTGTGATATTTACTACTTTGCTGTAAAATTTACAACATATGTAAAGTGCTTAAATACTCATTAAGCAACATATTAGCTCCCAGTGGCTTTTTACAAATAATGACCAAGGATGCTGAGGTTTATTTTACTGTTGACCAGACAAAAAAAAAACTAGCCAGATGTTGATGCAACCAAAAGTATTCCTTTCTGTGCATTTTCCTCACCTTAGATCCAACAGTGGCCCTATTACAGTATAGTTTGGCATTTGTCTTGATGTTGTTGGGGTCTATTGTAAGTGCCTCAGAGTACAGCTCATACGCTGCCTCAAAGTTTCCTTCCTTGAACGCCTTGTTCCCCTCCTCCTTCTTGGCTTTCAGTGCTTTGGCATTCTGGAAAAAAAAGCATAGGACAACCTAAAAAGCTAAATCTGGGTTAACAGCAATGTCAGTCAGACTTAAAATGGATGAGAAAACACCACAATGCTGTATTTTTCCTAATTTTCCAAAGCCAACAACCGTTTTTAGAGGAAAAAACTCATAATTAGACATAAACTTAATGGTTGTCTTTATATACTGAATTACTCACTCTGCACGCGAGCCGAGCCTTGTCATGGTCAGGAGCCATACGCAAGGCCTGGACAAAGAACTGGACAGCCTTGTCAATGCAGTCCTCATAGTACAGACAAAGACCTCGCACGTACAGTGCATCTGCATTAGTGGAGTCCATTCGCAGAATATCACTAAATAGGAACAAATAATTCTTATTAATGCTTATTAATTAACACAAAACATACATATGAAAGAGAAACAAAGAAGGAATAACATTAATTTTGTATCATCATCTTTAATGATTCAGTTCACATCTGAAAATGCAGTGATCCCTGGAGTGATGAGAAAACGTGCAATGATGCGGTGGTGTATGTGGAGGGAGAAAACCAGCAAAGTATTTTATTTCCAGCTTTAAATCGTGAGAATAAATTTCCTCATCAATCTGAGAACAGAAAAAGCTCCACATTTTTCAGAGGGCACTGGCATACAGGCACTCCCCAGAGAACCTTCCCGTCAAGGCTAATTCATCAGTCGGGATGCTCAGTATAAGAGACGCATCAATTTTACAGCACTGTAATTGCAAATCTTAAGATCACGCTTACACTTTTCAGACCCAAATCTGTAACTCCTTAAAAAGAGTAAAACACAAAGTTGTGCATTTAGATTTTAAAAGCATCAGGCATTAAAGATGTACACTCACCTGGCTACAGACTGAGCCTCTGGGTAGCGTCCAAGCAGGGCTAAGCACTCTGCTTTCAGTATCTTGAACCTGTGACAGGCTGAAGCAGACTCCAAGGCACGGTCCATGCAAAAAACAACCTTGAGACAACCAACGCACACTTCCAGTCAGAGCTACTTTTCATATATATAGAACTGGTGGCATATCACACACTGATAAAATTAGGTAAGACTGTGACCTCTGTGTGGCTTACCATCCTGAAGTCTCTCTTCTCAAATCCGATCTCTGCCATTCTCTCATACTCAAGGATGGATTCTGCATTTTTCAGCTGACAAGGGAATTTGTGGTATTCAGTGGAAATGTGAAAAACCTGATGTAATGAATGAATTCTGTGCCATGTGCAGTGCTTGGAAAAAACAGGTCAATGCAACCAGCGGTAATTCTGTGAATAACCGAAAAGTTGCCTGTTGGCTTACTGACTGAGAATTAACAGTAACTCTAGCTGATCTCCTCATAAGCTGCTCAGAACCAGACTTTTGAACTTATTTGCACTAGCTCGGCCACAGCTTATCTCATAGTGGATAACCATGACTAAGTTGTCAGATCATGCTCTGTCAGGCTGAGGTCAACTCACCTCTTGCTGGGCCTGGCTGTTGTCAAGCTCCAGCTCCAGAACTTTCTGGAAACAGCGGCTGGCAGCCATAGCATTACCCAGGGACAGGTGGCACTTGCCCTCTCGCAGATGGCCCTGTGGGTAAGACTTTTAGTTCACAACTAAAGATGTACTGTGCCTCAATTACCCCCTTGCTGAAATCAGCTGACTACTGTGTTTCAAATACTGAACCATAGCTAGCTCTGTTTCACTTTTTTGTAATGTGACACATCTTTTTATCCCTTCAGCAAAATCATAATGCCAGTAACCCTTCAGCAATGGCTGATCATTCACTGTGCTGCTATATGGACATGTAATAGCATACATTAACTACATACTACTGATAAAAATATTTGTACAAATTAAAAAATGAATTTTCCTAGTTGATTTCCCAAATGGGGGACTGATATAAAGGCTTTCAATAGTTGTGTCTAAAATCTCCTTGACAAAAGATTAGTTAATTGATTCTGCACCTCATATAACAACCCAATTATAATAGCACCAATATACTACAAAACCAGTTTGAGGTCCTACATGAAAATAAAATGGTGTTTAAGGTGTCTATCAGTAATGATCAATCTATCCATGAGCTTTTACATGTTTGGCATAAAACCAATTAAAGATGCAGAAAAAAAATTCCATGAGCTATCTAAATTAAGGCCCATTCAAGTGTTTTTAAACATTTCACAACATCTGTATCCATTTGCTGCCTCGGTCCCAACATGGGTTGCTGGCATCAGAATTATATAAAATAAGATTAGCAAATTATCACATTAAGTACACACAGCATTCCAACTTTTTTTGGAATCAGGGTTGTATTTCCACTCCCATTATGGAGAAATTTTTCTTATGTCATTTATACATAAGAATCCTTAACTGAACACATTTAAGCCTCCTCTTTGAACAATGCCGACAGCAATGTGCAAAATCATTAAGCAAAGTGTCAGTGGAGTAAATAGGTGGATGGGAAAAAACAACAACAGTCAAAACAGAAATTACTTAATTAAAATCATTTTTAGAGTGACTTTTTCCCATTGATAAAATGATGTAGTGGTTTGTTTCCCACAACCTGCCTTCATGAAGGAGTTATCTAGTCGCACTGCTTGCTGGGAATCCTCTAAAGCTTCTCTGTACCGACACAGCATCATTAGTGTGGCTGCCCGGTTTCCATAGTAACTTGCGTTTTTGGGACACATGTCTGTAAAAACAAGTTATTTAGAATACTATCAAGAAAAGACAGATATCAAAGTTTTGTTTCTTATTAATGAGACAAATTATTTTACAAATACCTATGGCCTTGGTGTAATAATTGAATGCTTCTGCGTAGTCCTTCTTGATATAAAAGGCATTGCCTTGCTCTTTGAAGCCCTCTGCTTCCCTGTGTGAAAGTGGCCAGAAAGACAGGAAAAAGTTAAAGACAAAAACTAAGAGCAGCATTATTGCAGACAGTGTATAACTGTACAAGTATGTTTGACGGATTACTGAACTTCTAGGCAAACTTCTTGTCTGCAAACATTATTATTTGAAGGACTGTTAAGTCTGAGCATCACAGTCACAATCATATCTGAAGTGAGGAACGTTGTCTGAATGACAGTGTGCATCAAAGAGCTTGCTTCCCTAAGTCAGCTAAACATAGAAACGGGGAAACCAGCTGGGCAGAAGGGTCTGCTCCAATCAAACACGAAGTTATTTTGTGAAGCTGTCAGGGAGCAGGGCCAGGAATATATGACACCATGCTGTGGGCCACTGCGATTACTTATTTTGGAAACCTTTCATGTTTTACATCACGACCACACAGTGAGTCAACGGCCAGCTAGTATCATGCTAAAATTTTAAGAAATCAGTAACATTAATGCCAGCACGGCCAACTAATGCTCTTTAACAGGCAAAGGCAGGTTTATGTGTTGAGGTCTACCTGACTGCAACCCAGAAATTCAGCACAACCAAGACAAACGTGATCCGGGGTAAAATTTAGCCCAACAGTTAGCAGTGGCGCCCTACTTAGCTTTCATACTGCGACGAGAAAATAAAATGGCAGTGATTTCTTAGTGATGGTACGGATGTCATTATGAAACTGCGTTACAGATACATTTCAGCAGCTGACAAGAAAGATCTAGTGTGTTTTACCTTTCTAATTCTTCGTCACTTAGCAGTTCCATGTCAGGGTCCATATTCACAGCATCATAGCCCTCCGTCGCCATTTTGCCGTCAATGAGGAGAGGCGGGGCCAGTTACTGCAGTAGTTACGTACACTGTAAACAGGAAGTAGTCCGTTAGGTAAGACAGCGGTTTGCTTGCAAATAAATTTATTCACACAACTAAATTACAAATACCCATCGCTAGCCAAAATCAGGTTTTGTTTTTTAAGACATGTAATTTAGTCGGGTTAGTTGTATCAGATTGCATTAAAAACTAGCTACGTTTGAGATATCGTTTCTCTCTGTTTCTCTGAAAGCTAATGCTAATGCTATTTCTTAATTTCCGAGATTAAAGATGTTTGCTTACTAGCCAGTTAGCCAACGTTATTGTAGCCTATCAACAAGACAAACGTACATTCTTAGTATATGCTATTTTGCTATTCATCCGTATTAAGTGTTTGTTTAAAAGCGTTTGTAGTATATCACAGTTCTAACAACGTTGTTGTCCTAAACGCAGCTGCACGCTACTACAATGCTATGACATGCACCTGCGCTGTAACAATAATAAAGTATTTGATTTCAGTTTTCCATTTGTGTATCTTCTCTGAAAAACAGATTCTCTGAACCGAGAGTGAATCATGGGCAAAAGCTGCAAAGTGGTTGTGTGTGGCCAGGCTGCAGTCGGTAAAACAGCTGTTTTGGAACAACTACTGTATGCGAACCATGTTGCAGGTATAACATGCAGTTTAAACATACTGTTATAAATGTTTTGAGATGACGATTTCTATGAGTTAATATCATTGTTTATCTGACCTGAAAGCACTCAGCATACAGCTATTGATTGATGATTGTCAAGAGTGTTTTTCTGGGTAGTTTTTTTTTTACTGTGTAACCACTGGCATTGCCTATTTAAAATGTTCAGTGTGATAGCTATTGATTCTTCTAGCTAGGCTGGAGCATTTAAGTTTATGTAATAAGACACACAGCCAGGGCTCACTTAGCAGAACTCATAATACACACACACACTCACACTCAAAAATGCTGCTTGTCATAGAGCTTGTGATAGGACCTGTGAATATAAAGTACCATGACTTGGTTTTGTAATGTTTTGTGGATTAATATTGTGCATATTACTAAATTCAAGCTGCTAAAGTTGACTTTGAATTAAATTTTAATTGGCATTTATGTAACCATTATTTATATAGTAGCTGCCAGAATAATTCTGTTTTATAACCCAAACTTAAGACTCTAAGGTGTAATCACAATTATATTTATTGCATATGTTTTTTCCATTGGCACTCTGTCACACAATACAGGTTTCTCAGTTGCAACGTATTAGTTACAAGTAATTACACAATCAACAGCCTGTCTTTTTTTAACTACTGTTAGGTTCAGAGCCCATGGAGACACTGGAGGATATTTACATTGGGTCCATAGAAACTGATCGGGGCACACGAGAGCAGGTGCGCTTCTATGACACTCGAGGACTCCGGGATGGGATGGAGTTTCCTCGACATTACTACACTTTTGCAGATGGCTTTGTACTTGTCTACAGCATCGACAGCAAAGAATCCTTTAAGCGAATGGAGGCCCTCAAGAAGGACATCGACCGTCACAGAGATAAGAAAGAGGTGAGGATTGAACCTGTTTATCTGCTTGGAAATAGGATCTATAAACTATTCACATAAATTCTGTTTTCCTTGCACTAACCTGATGATCCTCATCCTCAGGTGACCATTGTTGTGCTGGGTAACAAGCTGGATAAGCAGGATGAGAGGAGAGTCGACTCTAACATGGCTCAAAACTGGGCGAAGAATGAGAAGGTGCGTCTGTGGGAGGTGTCGGTGGTGGACAGACGCACACTGATTGAACCCTTTGTCTACCTGGCCAGCAAAATGACTCAGCCGCAGAGCAAGTCCACGTTCCCTCTCAGTCGCAATAAGAATAAGGGAGGTGGGTCTACAGACAGCTAAATGACCGGGCATTATTGTCATGTTCAAGTGGGAAGAAAAAGGAAGAAAAGGTGCATTAAAGGGAACTTGGTCTCGCTAAAAAACAATTTTGATATCATGAAGAATGAAGTAAGCGATGCTCTGGAGAAGTGATGCAGGATGATTGTATAGATATTTATATATAATGAGTACTGCTGGTGTTGGTTTAGCATCCATATCTGAAGTTTTGGTGAAATACTTACTTCTTTTAATATAAATAAGTTTAAAGAAGCTGATCTTTTGCCATATCAGCTAAGAATTGAAGAACTTGTATTTGTTTGTAGTGCCCTTTTTATTTGGTAAGATTATGGTCAAACTATTCATTCACATTCTTCACACATGCAACTGTTGACATTAACAGTCATATGTGGACCTGTGTAATGTTTTTAAACTACTGACAATCAACATTTTGAACTCAGTTTATACTTAAAGTAATAAGATATTACATATGGCACTGTAAAGATAATTAGGACCAAGCACCTGTATAGAATTGTTACTATAATATTTACATGTACACTACATGTATACACAGACTGAATCAGTAATGTTTGCAGTCACTCACTCATGTTACCTAATTACTGCAACGCACAAATGCTGCATTTCACGTCTTGTAAAAGATATGGTAGGTGAAGGGATTTTATTGATTTATTACTGAGGATGTAAAGTTACTGTGCTGTTTGTTGATCTGGAGATTTGTTACATGATATATTTTCATTGCTAAGAGTAACTGTTGGATGTTGTAAAATGAATGATGACATTCCTTACCGTGTATTGCCTTCTGTGCTGGCTTGAGAACCATAAATATGAGAAAAAAAAGTTCACTTGAAAGGCAGTTTCTGCAGGCTCAGGTGCTACTTTTTCCGTGGTTGCAACACATGAGAGACATAGAGCACTCAAATAAGTGAAAATGTTGTAGCAACATAACTCATCATTTAAGTTACGGCTAAAATTGAAGCCAGAATATTTTTTAATTAGACATTAAATAAACCTTTAAGTGCTCATTAGCCAAACACTGAACTGTTCATTTAAGGTGCAAATGAGTCAAAATATGCACAGCTCTTATTGTTTGTTAAATTTAAAAGAGGGCATTTGTTGATGTTGTTTAAAATATTCATGTGTTCATTGCCAGAGTCTATCTACACTATGTATCAAACAGGCAACCTTTGTGTGAATATCAAGCTTTTATGTATTAATATTGAGGTGTTCACTTGATTTCTGTTTACATTTTTTGTAAACAAATAAAATGTCTTTTTTTCTGTGCCTAACCAGAATTTTTTTTATTGTGCTATAATCAATGAAGTAATTAAAAACAGCACAACTTTTTGTTTCATCATAGAAATTATTTGGCATTGGAAATCACAAAAAAAAAACATTACAAAAGCACATCAATAAAACCAAACATATTCACTGATTTTCAGTCAGTTTATACTGTAGTATGATTTATGGCCAGCAGATGTCTCTAATCTTCCAGGAAAACAATAGGGACATTCCCATACAGGAAAATATCCATCTGTATACTGATCAGTTCAGACTGTAACTAATCACTAGTTTTAACAACACTTAAACAAGTTTTCTCATTTGACAATATGTCAGATATAAGGTCCGTAAGAAACGCGTTGGTTGTCCTGACTGCAGTTGAAAAAAATGGTTTGTATAGTTTGTTGGTATTTTAATGCTGACAAGAGATAAGGAAAGAAAAAATAAACAATTAAATGATTGTACACAGTCAATAACAATGACTTGTTTAAAAATGTATTAAATTAATATAAATGTTGATAGAATAGACAGTGATGTCACAGACAATAATGCACAATAAGTCCAGCAAAACCTTTCAAAACAAATCAAAAGTGACAACAGTGTGTCAGAAATCTTTCAACTATTAATTTTTAATTCAGTAAATAAATGTGATCAAAACATTTACAAAGGTATTTTTGTTATACATCTGGCTATTGTAATGAACGCCATGATGTGGGAGTTCATAGAGTATATAATTTCAACATAACATGCAAATGAATATCCTTTTTAATAAATATAAAAGCATTATAAGTAAAAGTCAAGGTTAAAAGCTGTGTGGTGTTAATGTTGACATTTTTCAATATGAGATTAGTACAGATCAAGTTTCTGTTAAATTTAAATGTATTATTTATTCTCCTTTGATAGATGAACACTGATAAGATCTGAGTTGTGCAAAATTTAAACAGAAAATGAATAAAAACTTGGATTGAGGAAGAATGCAGAATTTTCCGCTGCCATGCAGTTAACTGCTTTTAGCATACATGATGACATTTAATGCAAAGAGGGTTCAAGTATCAGACAAACTGATGTGAAATACTCAGCTGTTAACAATAGGCTAATATAATGCCATAAACTGTAATAACACCAAATAACCACTGCAGTCTAAATGAGCCAGTTTTGTGTTCAGGTAGAAAAGTGGTTGAGAGTTGTTTTAAGGAGCCAGTGGAATATTAATTATTTGGCATTCTGTATCTGTCATAAAAGTCAAATTTATTAGGCCTAATTGTTGCAATCGTTTGCCTATAAACCAGTTTGAGGATGGTAGTAAAAAAAAAAAAAAAAAAAAAAAAGCCAGTCAGACAAGGTCAGAGATGTTTCTGCAGAGAAAATGATCTGCTAGTTCCACACGGGCATGTTGACTGGAGAGGTTAATGCAAGATAATGAGAAAACCTCAGGTGGAACATTTATGAAATGATATTACTTTCACTTTAGTTTCCCCAGAGGGTGCTATCATGTACCATCTCATTTCAATCATGTTCTTTTTAATGACTGGAATTGAGCCACTGCACTGATGTTACTTCACTCAAAATGGCTCAGTTATTGTATCACACGATTGGACTGCGACGGTTCACAGTGGTGTTAATTTGATGTGCCCAAGTTCTCACAGCGAGGACGAGGAGAATCCTGTGAGTTGTCGATATGTTTTCCTGTCACAGTCTGTGGAATGGCCCTGCGTTTGTATTGACCCACATAGAAAAAGGAAGGTTCACAATACGAAATGTGAAACACACACTGTGAGCGTGTCAGAGCCGGGGATCGATTCGTCACTTGCCTGTATGATTTATGAACCTTCTTCTCCCTTCAGACTACACAGACCACGAAAAGGGAAAAAAAAATCAAACATGCTAGTCGCAGGGCAACGGGGTGATGCCCTTGTGTTGCTACGAGTAACACTCGTTTACTGTTGCATGACAGTGTGTCTCAACCGAGCATCCAGCTCTCTCCCGAGGGACCCGTAAAAAAAAGATAACATTTTATTCCCTCTCGCTTTTTTTTTGTTTTTGTGGAGAGAATAGACGTTAACCCTGGAAGCTGCTGCTGCGCTGACCCCACTTATTCACAGTCGCCATCACATTAACAAAACAATATCACACAGGAGTGAACACAGACAGGCTAAATGGCAGCTCCACCAACAGGCTTTTCTTCCTGTGGGCTGGAAATACCAGCTGTTCTTGAGCCATCAGTTATGTCAAATGTTAGCTGTCATGCTGACTTCCCACAAGCCTCTGAGACGGATCATTTGTCCTGAAAGCACAGGGTGATTTAATTGAGGATAAAATCCAGTTTAAGGCATTCTGAAGCGTGCAAAATATTGAATCTCAGCTATTGGTCATAGTTTGAGCATTCAGTGAGTATGTTGAAAGAGTTTGACACCTTTGACATTATCCAGGGGGACATGTTGACACATTGTCTCCCACCAGTCAATAACAAGACAAGTTAAGCTCAATAAAGGACTAAATAAAGACACCGTGGAAGCTAAAAAACAAATTGATTTTCTCCACTGCTCGGCTAACTCAACCCTCTGTCTCTGTCCCTCATCTTTCTTTTGCTTTTTTCTGTGGAGTGTGAATTTGCAGCAGTATTGATGGCTCTGCATGTTTCAGTGCAGCAATTAAATGATTTTTCTATCTGTACTGCGCAATTATGAGCATCTTTGCAATTCATACAGTAATTTGTTTTTGGGCAATTCTGCAGTCACTGTTTTTCTAAAATGGTCATCATCTGTGGTCGATACCAAGAAATAATAAAAAGTATGTTTGATATGAAAAAACCTGCAAATTTGACACGAAGCTGCAATACAAATATATTAATGCAGAAAAAATACTATTGTGACTGCAGTGAAATAATGAAACGGACACAACATAATTGTGCTGTGGTTTGCACTATGGCAATAAAACATTAACTAGTTAGGTATGTTGGAATGTTCATTATTGTCTGTTATGCGTTTGAGATTTATTAGAGATTTGGCATCACAAACTACTCATGACTCTGTGTTGTATTTTCTTCTCCATCTCTTAAATCTTTTAAAACCCATTCATTTGCTTTCAGTTTAACAGAAGCCTGCACACACACATGCACGTACACACACACTGAAGCTATGTGTGTAAGGGGTGACCCTTGAGTTAAGGGGCTGCGGCTGACCACCACCACAGGAGATAAGAGTGTCACTTCCTCCATGGAGAGCAGTCAGATAAGACACCGGATCAATACAGCAGACACACCAGTGTCACAGCTCAGCAAGGTCATCGTGTCCTTCTGCCATAAACCAGCTTTAGTGAGGGCTGGCGATCCAATGGCTTTTCTTTGATTGGCACAGGAGGAGGTGCAGGACTTGATGTTGTGCTTATCTACGGTTTCCACAAAGGACGGGCCAGCGTGATGGCCTGAGGCGCGGAGGACAACATCAATAAAAAAATCCAAGGGCTTTCCTTCAATTACACAAGAAAACCGAGAAATTAATACAGAGCTAAATGTGCTAAATACATGATTAACCGGCAAGATAGATTAAAGCAGAGTCACAGTTTATCACATATGAGGACGCTCCTCATTGTTGGCTTTAGGGATGACAGGGAGCTTGGCACGGCGGAGAAAAGGCAACACTTTGTCAGGTTGGCAAACACAGTGGAGATGCTGAGCACAGCAGTGAGCCGCTGATCCACAATTCAAAAGGATTCACTGTTAAGTACCAAATCTTTCTGCAGTAGCCTGAGCCAATCAAATGGCCATCTGTGGAGAATCATCTGTTTATAAAGGAGGTGAGCCCGTCTTTAAACCACATCAGCCACTCACCTATATTATTCTATTACTTCTCTGTGTGCCCCAGATGCAACAGAGGCTCTGGCACAGTGACTGCACCTTGTTTCCATTTGCTTTCACATTGTATCTTGGCTAAACACCAGTCCTGCTGTCACAGGTTGTTTCCTGAAATGGCTGGAAAATGAGTAGCCGTGGGTTGCCACATGAACAGATGCTGTGAGGGTGTAGCACACTTTCAGAGAGGCCGGTCTGCACCTGCACCTGCACACCCACGATCATATATAAATCATTTTTTAAAAAATACAGCTTATTTCATTCAGAGCCAGATATGCTTAGTTTTGAGTGTCTGACTAATAAGTAGTATTTTTTTTCCTTTTTTCTCTGCTATTCAAACATAATTTAATCAAAGAGTACAAGTGCATTTTCAAGCATCTTTGTAAAACTGAGCATTCATCTTGTCTCTGTTTATTTATCAGCAATCATCTGCCTGAGTCTTTTTGTCACACACCCACACACATATTGTCATTACTCAGATATCAATCTGAATCAAGCGCTGCCTTCTGGGATGTTGCTGTTTTTTGTCTTTACCCATGACGCTGAGAAAACGCACACACACACATTTACATAACCACTGTAATGTTTTTTTTTTTTACAAGTTCTAAAAGCTTTATTTTCCAAAATCCATCACTTGTCCTCTCTATGGTACAGCACTGTAAGGTTTATTTATTTATTTTTTTTAGTCAATCCATCCATGCGTACAGTGTTTCCTGCTCTCCAGAGCTGTGGAGGGATACCCTGAATGGATGTTAGCATTTGTTCAACCTGTCACCCCTGAGAAGGCCTGTCTAATGTGACTTCAGGATATTGTCTTAAAAAAAAGGCCTTGAATTACATTATTAATTCAGTCACCGTCAACAAGAAGAAGAAGAAGAAGAAGAAAAGAAAAAAGAGCTCACTCGAAAAAAAAGTTTGTTTTAAATATTTTCTCTTGTACTTAAAAAAAACATGTTCGTAAAACCAAGTAAATAAAAACAAACAAAGGAGAAAAAAAAAAGAAAGCAAAGCATTTTTCTTGTCCCTGTATGCTGCACAGAGCCTACGATAACATAATCTACTCTCTTCTATAATAGCAGTTCATTATGATACAGATAACAATAGCAACTCTGATAAAATCTCTATAGTTACTCTATGGTTTCTACATATAATTTGCCTTCTCTAGATTCTTTATTTTAAGAAAAATTTCAGTTCTTTAGGTCAGAGTTCCCACTGAGCGAGAGAAACAAACAAACAGTGAAGATTAAAGGCTGGCTGGTTCACTGAGTAGTGCGACTGGGGCGGGGGGGAGGGGGTCACATTGGTATGGCGGGGAGAGCCGGTCGCTTACCCAAAAAAAGACATGGGGGGGGGTCCTTAAACAGAAGTGTACATAGGATCAAAGGTTTTTGTCGAAGCACTAGTACTGGATGGCAATTACAGGGTTTTCACGACAGATGGCACTGCTGCATCACAGACAACTATACATATTGCACAATGAGAAAATGCATAGGATTTGCTCCATTACTGTAATTTAACAGAACATGATTTGGTATGAGTGTTGAAGGAAGGATGATGTGTACGCTTCCAAGTCCTCATGAGACCTTCACGACAGTTCATTTCGGCGGAGGGGAGGGTTGAGTGTCAGTAGATATCCGGGGTGATGAGGAGGAGGAGGAGGCGGAGGAGGCGGAGGAGGAGGAGGTGGGGAGACAGCACGCAGGCATAAAAACAGCAATATGAGAAATGATGTGACACTTATCCCAAACACTTGTCTCTGACGCAACATTGTTTTGCTCAGTGGAAGTCATACAAAAGTCCTCCTGCTCCACTAAAAAGAGTGAAACAGCAATGTCACATGATGCTGAAGCACCCTTTCCTCAGCGCGAGAGAGCAGCTATAAATGGAAACGGCTCAGCCCAGAGTCACAGCATGTGGAGACTGACCATGAGCATCGAGCATCAAGGGCAGCGCCGGCAGGACAACCCCCCCATTTCAAATGACTCTTCGCTGACAACTCAGAGGTGGCTCTTGGCTGTGCTGAAGTACATAATACATTGTTACACATGTGTACAGTATAGAATAGATAAAGCCACTGACACACTGATAACACATCTTAAACATAAACATACTGAATGTATTGCTTTAAATGTGAGACTTTGTCGTAGTTATGGATAAAGCATAACATGATCATTCTCACCTGATTGTTTTTTTTTTGTTGTTTGTTTTTTTCAAAAGCAAAATTCATACTGAAATTGACATGGAATTGTAAAAACATACACCTAGAGCAAAAAAAAAAAAAAAAAAAAAGGCGAATATCGACACAATTTTCATTGCTTTTGTAAGTAAAACAGTTATAAGGTGCTTTTAATGTGGTTGCCATGGCACTGTGCTTTGTTCCCTCCCACGCTGTGCGCAGACGCTACAACACAATGTCAATCAAGTACTGGCTGAGCAGCCTCCCCACCCACTGTCACCCAAACTTTTCATTGAGCTCTGAAATCCCATCAAGTCTTCAAGTTATCCATTGTGTTTCTGTTTTTTGATTTGTGTGTGTGTGTGTGTGTGTGTGTGTGTGTGACTGTGTGCGCATGTGTTAGGGAGAGGATTGAAGAGTGGGGGGGGGCTTCCCTGCTCCTCATCATCTCATGCTGAGATAACACCACGGAAAATCAAGCACAACAGCGAGGTGACGACAATCGACTGAATGAGGAAGGAAAAGAAAAGAGCAAAAAAAAAGCTGCATTTGCGTGATAGATAGATGTACTGAAGCAAAAAAAAAAAAATCATTCTCAAGACAGATTTGCAAATTGAAATAAAGTCAAGATGACAAGCTGACCTTTTCTGGACCCTAATGAGTGCTTAATCCCGGGGAAACGGGGGGAAAAAGGGATCTGGAGGGCTCTGACTGTGGCTGTGACTCAGAAAGACAGCAGAAGGCAATGTTCAAATATACGAGTTAAAGGCTCGAGGAAACAGTTTGGGAGAAGGCTGGAGGTTCAAATTAGTGCTGATGGGGTTTGATCTATGGACATACAGTATGTAGTTATAGCTTCACATACCCACAGTGAGGACTCAAAACCGTCCTTTGAATGTTTTAAATTTACATGGAGCTCTTGTCAAGAAAGTCGTCTCATCATTTCTATTACGAGGTAAAATTGCCAGCAGATGATCCTTGAAGCACGTTAGTCGGAAACACTGATCAATACATCTGAATCAACGTCAGACGCTTAAAATGAACTACGATCTTCTCACCTTTCATTAAACCCTCAAACCGAAACCGATAATTTAAAAAAAAAAAAAGATTTAAAACAGTATCTAGTAAAGGGACCTTATTTTGTGGCAACCACACTAAACATACATCTAGACTTGTCTATATTTGTTCTCTAATAAGTTACACAATAATATCCATAATCCAAACCACGTTGACCCATGAAATGGCTATAAAAGCGGCCTCTGTGCACCAGTCACTGTCTGGAGGCCTGTGCTCCTCCTTAGGTCATGATAAGAGGAGCAGAGAGAAGGCATGGTGGGGGATCTTGGCCTTTATGATAGGAACAGCTCTCAGGCCCAACGGCCTACCGAGCGTCAGGACTTGTGCACTCTTTCCTTCGTAAGTCAGGCGGGCTGCATAGTTTGCGTGTGGCCTTTGTCATGTGGGTCACACTAAAGGAGGGCCTTGGGTGTGGTAAAGGGACAAGGGTGGAGCTCACATGGGAGGCGGGTCGAGTCTTTAGTAAGGGGAGAAGATGATGGGCGTGTGTGTCGCCCGCAATGGCCCCGGGGCAGGCCGAAACAGTGCAGGGCCCAGAAAGGGGGTCTGGATAAAGGTGGTGGTGCCCACTGGGTGGCGCAGAGCCAGCGGATTAGTTGCCACTGTGCACAGGGTTGGCGGGGTGAGGGGGCTGGGCAGGAAGCCAGTTGTCAAGCTCTTGGTCAGCTGCTTCTGCAAAGCCAGTTTGGTCTAGAGAAGACAGGAGGGGGGAACAGTGAGAGGTGAAAACACAGACAGGGCAGAGCGTTCACCGTGCAAACATGTTTCCAAAAGTCATGGCTCTTATTTGCACACACAGAGGATTGCATTTTGATACATTGCTCTTTAATTAATACAATCCACAAATGGCTTCCTAAGGGCTTTTCTGCATGAACACTCATTAGATATACACAGTAGGTTAATGATAGGATTAAAAGTGCAGACACACTTTACCCTATTAGACAGGACAACAGTTAAATGGCCGTCATTTGCTTCGAGGCTAAGTTCAACCTTAGGTGAAATTGCTGCACCGCTGGTTGTGATATCGAAGCATGTATCAGCTTGATTAGATTTGCTAAAACGAATGTATCCCACCAAACCTCGTCTACAAACTCCTGTGCAGCCGACGCTCTCCTCTTATCAAAAACTCGCCCCTGTGGGCTTGAAAGTTGGGTTCAAAACATGTTGAGTTTGCTCTTTCACAGGGAACAGCAGCTGTTGTTAGCTTGAAAGCAATGATGGAAATAGTTTTCAACGGAATTGCTGAATACAGCACGCATCACACACACACACCATTGCTCCCTTGTGGCATATTTATTTAGCAATTTACTGGCACAGCAACAATTGTTTGGAACATACTGAATATACAGGTGAGGAGAGACTTTGCTGCAAAAGTTTTTTTTATGAATGTTTTAATATGTTCTTCTTGCTGTGTCTCAGGGCTGCCGTTTGAATTTAGTGTAACTGTTGTGAATTCAAGCTGACTACAGCTGCTGTCCTCCGCAAATGGAAAAAAAACCTCCAAAAACTATTAACATTTTCAAGCCTACAGGGGCTGAGTGTTTGCTGCACAAAAGATGCAGACCTCTCCTAATGGAGCCGTTAAAGGATAAAAGAGTTTCATGATACAAAGAGTTCTGAGAGAGGAATCAAGACTCAGAAATTTACTTCAGATGTTTGCATGTTTTTGTACTAAACTGTCCAAAAGATCAACAGACTGAGCCAGTGTCCATCCACAGGGTTGCAAAGTGGGAGGCAGGGACATGTTTTTTCCTTTTCTGTATCATTTAAAGTAGCAACACAGGATATTCAAATCATTTGAGTTTATGTCACGACTACTATTTTTAATTATTTTCAGTTTGGTGTCTAAGAAATCATTTTGTGTTTATCATTCTGGTCTAACAGATGACTTTAAATACAACATCAATGAGCCTCAGCAGCCAGTCAGATGCACAACTCAAAGTGATCGTTAAAAACGAGTTTCAAATGTTTGCAATTAAATTTGTTAGCAAAACAAGACAAAATGCTTTCTGAATTGATCAAAGATGATTTTCTAAAAAGTTTTATTTTTGGCCTTGTCTTCCAGGTTTTGGTGCATGTCAAAGAATTGTAATTGGCTGTTCCTACCATGCAGGCGACTAAGGATGTGTTGTTTTTAAGTGGTAGAAGAGCGATTGAGACCTTTTTCTGAAGTAAAGTTGGTAGTTTTACTGTACCACTCTGTGACAATATGAGTAAAAGTCCTGCATTCAAAAGCTTAATCACAAAAACCTACTATTTAAAGGATGTGTGAATCATCAGTAACATATACATGAAGTACAAAATGTAAAAGTAATCATTCAGCAATAACATGACAGTATTTTATTATTATTAATAATGTATTTACATTGATATTGCTTCTTTGACTATGTATATGTTGCATTTTGCTGCTGCAGATGTTTAAGGTTGAGCTCGTTTTATCTTTTTTTTTCTGTTAAGTAGTTTAATCAAGAGCCAGGCATTATATTCAATAGCGCCATCATGTGAAGCATTGCTGTCTATGATTACCATTTTTCTAAAAATTTATAGCTTTGTGATAATGCATTTTCTGGCTAATATCAGAAGATTTTTATACAGCTTGTTTAATTTAAGCTCTAGAAGAATTTCTTCTACCCTTAAAGGGAACAGGATTTCTTTCTGTAAGAAACAAGGAGCACCTGAAAAAAGCTCCTCCCACTTTGTAACTCTATTGACATCCCCAGTGAGTAAAATGAGTGACACCTTGTGGGAAAAAAAACAACAACAACACAGAAACAAAGACAAAAAAAAGAAATCAATGACTTCTTCATTCTCTGTGCTCAGTCCCCTGCCCGTGGCCAGGCCTAAAGTTCAGCCATCTGAAGCTCTCGCCCTCCAATTCAACCCCAGCCTCTCCTGCCACTGACCTGCGAGGAGAGGGAGGTGAGATTGTACTGGCTGAACGCTTTCTTCATGGCAGACACAGCCACGCCTGCATAGCCACTCCATCTCACGCTCTGTAGGATGGAGGAGGAGGAGGAGGAGGAGGAGTATGGGGAGAAGGAGACATGGGGAGGTGTGTATATGACAGGAGCAGAGAAGTGATTAATCTGGAGTGCTGATTCAGGCTGCTGTTGTCAGAGCTGGTCAGTGGGGGAAGAGCAGGACTATTTTAGACCTGTCTCAGGGGTAGGGGACTCACTAAGTGCAACAGTGTGTGTGTGCTTAACCTCTCTGACAGTACAGGCACACCAGCATGCTGCCTCACCAAGACCCAGAAGCCCCTGAGGGCAATGTAATGAGATCTCTGTGTCCTTTTTAACTGTATGTCTGGTGGGCCTTGGGTCAAATAAGTTAACTATAACTGAGACAAATTAAAAACTGGTGGTTAAAAAATGCATTAGTTTACAAACTAGGCTTAATTTATTTCCAGTGTTGGCAAACGTGCAACAGCATATTCAAGCATATCTGCTGTAAGAGAAAGGCATTTAAGTTTTTCGTTTGTCATCCTTGAGTGTGTGTGCATGTGTGCATATTTGCGTGACAGTGTTTTTGTTTGTCTGTGTCTTTATGCCGAGACTTACCGCTAAGCTGGAGCTTGGCTGGCTCTTGCTGTGGGGGGTAAATTTGGGTTTGGGTGGTTTTCCAGCCAGCCTATCCTTGTGCCTTCTGCTATTCATGTGCTGCCGAGACCAGCAGAAACACCATCAGCGAGCTAACAAGCATCTGTTGTACCACAGCGGAGCAACTTCAAATGTTATCTTCTAAATTAATAATGGATACACGTTAACCATTACTGAAGTGCACAGAAATTACATCACACTACTCTCTACTGCATGTCCTTCTGTGGCTGCAGTGCTAACAGGCTTATGCCCCCCCCGGGACACAGAATGTTTATATAAGACTGAGGCGATGCGTTTAAGGCTGAAGCAGCCTGGGTGCTCAAACATGCCAGCATATCCTGTATCCTTTCCACATTCCACTCCAGCACAGGGCGACATTTCCAAGACAATCCCACCACTTAGATTAAGTATTTAATTGACTTTAAAAGGGGGGGGGGGAAATTACTTCCCCATGCTGGTGTGATGCCAATGTAACCAGAAAATTAAATACAGGAGGCATTAGTGGCTTACAATAACGAGAGGTAAATAAATGCCTGCACAAGGAAGAGCTTTGCGGTTCGTTATGGCATCAGATGATATCTGTCTAATGTGGGAAAAAAAAGGTGCTGCCTGAATCACAACCTGCTTTCACCGGCTTCATTCATGCGGCTGTGAATAAAAACTCCCGCTTTAATTTAAGTCATCCTTCATTAAGGTTATTTTAAATTGGTAACTTGGATTCAGGATGGTGTTTAAAGTCTCATCACTCATATTCAACATTTTAATAATCATCATTTGTGAGAGTTTTCGTAATTAGAGGTCAGTCCGGCCCAAGTTCAATGAGTAACACCAGTCTTTTGATGTGTAAGGTGATGCATGCAGTTCTGGTTTTTTTTTCTGATTAATTTGCTGCTGCCATGTCATCTGTCCATTGACGTGAGGTAATTACATGCAACATTTTCTCTGCTGGCTGATGGGATTTGGCTCGAGGGCTTCTCCCTGCAGAGTCAACAGCACTTCTATGCCCTTTTGAACGAAATCCTATCAGGTTAGCAACACTCTCACTTAGCATGCCCCGACAAATCTGCAGGACTTCGCCAAGCCCCCACCCCCCCTCCCCTCCTCATCTTTCATTTCATACAGCAAAGGAAGGATGGAAGAGTCCCAGAGTAATAACTCCTGCTCTGAAACGCTACAGCCAAAAAAAAAGTTCAGATGTCTTTTCTGGTGCAGCAAACTTATTACCTAATTGAACTTTTCAGCACTACTGGTGATAAAAGTTCAAAACCGGTCAGATGTTTGTCATGTTGCCACTGATTCACACACGTTTCTGTTCATTTCTTTATCAGATTATCAATTATAACGAGAAAAAATCCATCCAAATCCATTCATTTGCACTAACTCTTATCTTTGTTGCGAAATCTCAAAATGTTTCTTTTGTAATAACTTTTGACAAAATCCACAAAGTTAGAGCTAAACGGTCGACTGGACATATGTACAAAAATCTCCATGTTTCCTTTGACCCTCACCTGGCTAAGCTGGGTCTCAGAGTTCACAAAGATCTCACACACTTCACACTGAAAGTTCTTGCTGGGCACCCCGACGCTGCCTTTGCTGCCCAGCCGCTTGCTCTTGCAGCCTGCTCGAGCCGCCACCACTTTGCCTCTGCGTCGTGGCAGAACGCTGTGACCTTCCAGCATCAGTTTGTGCTTCGTACCTGTTAAACAGAAGGGGCTGTGAGCTGGCAGACATAATAATATCATAACATTAAATGCTTTTATCTGATGTTTAGATGCATCAAATTTTGACAGTCCAGAAATCAGTCGGTGAAGCTTCTTACCGCTGTTATGTGCTTCCAGTTGGGACACAGAGTTGACAGTGACTTTACAGACGGGACAATGCAGGTGAGCTTTGCTTTTCTTGTCCTCGTCTGTACGCGGCTCCCCATTTGTGCTGGACGTGTCTGCATGGCTGCATGACTCAGTGGTCGGGCCGGCGGCCTCGGCAGCCTCGGCGGCCTCCGGGACTTCGGGGGCACTGGTGTCTGAGGCAGTCTCTGACAGCTGCGAGGAAGGTGAAATATGAGGGGGGGAAAGGGTGACCAACTCCACGGAGGAAACCTCGGACACTGGCGTCAGCATGACTGAGCTCCTGGGACTCTCCTCGAGCTTCCCCTCCAGGTTGGCTGGCTCGAGATCAGACTGAAGACCTGCAGAGAAAGGTGGAAATCAAGGATAACATCAGGAAACTGCGGACTGACTGCTTGTTAATTATAATGTCTGTATATCAAACAGTTTATGTGATGTGTGTGTGTGAAGCCTCAGCGTGGTTTAAAGGCTTGATGGTGGGTTGGCTGATGATAAAAGCAACGTAAGATGTTGTCTAATTAACTGTTTTTGTTGAGTAATGATGAACTTTTCCAACAACACTTTCTTCCACTTTTCAAATAACTTGCTCAACACCGACTATAAGCCGTTTTGATTGCAGTTAATATAAACCCAACAAAGCTTGATGTCTAAAAAAACAAACAGCAAGTCTGAATAAATAGTCAAGTGAAAGAAAATCCTTGCATGTTTAAACAGTGAAACACTCTTTAGATTGGCTTAACCTTCAAAGTGCAAATATAAAGTTGACAGAATCAATCCCAGAGTAACCATTTCTCTTCTGATACCATATTGGAAGCACTTAACAACAAACAAACATTAAACGTGCTGGCTTTTGGTATATTTTTCAGCCAGTAATCTACCTTCACTTCACTACATTTGTCAGATACCTTCATTAAAGCCAGTCTGCTCTGAATGCAGTGTAAGAGGACACCTTTGCTGCAGATGCACAGTTATCAGCTGCCTGGAAGAGAACAAGCATCATCTATCTTTTCACCACAACACAGAGATGATGCAGAAAAAAACCTAAAACGAGGCAGCTTCAATAAATGATTCCTGGCCACACTTTTTATATCAAAGTCTTAAAAGAGAACAATTAACCTGCATGATGAGTCATTTGCAGTCTCTCCCAAAAAAACACTGAGATCTCTGCATTTACAAACTCCACTTAAACCTCTGCAAGCACATTGAAGGAAGCTGCACATACAGCAGGTGACAACACAGCACTCGAGTCAACATTTGCTGTGTTAATTTTTACATTTAATGTTGGTCTTTGATGTTATGCTAATGACATTAACTTGTCTTCTAGCTATAGTGATCTGTTGGACTTTTAAGTTAAAAATGAGAAATGAAAGGTCCAATGTGTAGGACTGAGTGGAAAGTAGGAGCGAAATTGTAGATTACTGAACATCCCTCTGCTCACCCTCCTTTTCCAAGCATGTAGAAGAACCTTCGGCGGCCACTAAACTTGAGAGAAACAGTAAGACACCCTCTCTAGAGCCAGTGTTTGGTTTATTCATTCTGAGTTACTGCAGAAAACATGATGGTGCAACAGAGGAGACTCCATGGAAAAGGACCTGCTTCCTTTGTAGATGTAAAGGCTTTATTTCAAGTGGAGAAAAGCACAATAATATTTATTCTAAGGTAATAATACACTAATGAGAATATCCCTATGAATATTTTACTTCATTTCAGCCATACTCTACAAATAGATTCCTTTAAATACGTGTAAATCAGTGTAAAAACGGAAAGTTAATGTGCTTTGAGTGATTTATTAACCAAGTTTTTTTTACTCTTTTCAAATAGTGATATTAACTTTTACTTGAGTCACATTAACAGGAGTAATTGGCGGTAGTAACGCTCTAATCTCCACTGCTTTTATAGGACCTACCTTTGTTTCAAACCATGCAGGTGAGACTGGGTTTGCATTGGTTTTAGCAAGAAAATGCCATCAGCCTCCCCCCTCCCTCCTCCCTCCTCCCTCCTCCCTCCTCCCTCCTCGCCTTCCCTCTCCTCCACTGTCCCTAACTATTCAAATATCAAGTGGACCCGGAGTCTCAGTCAATATAAACAAACCCATTGACTGCCGGGCCCAGCCGATAAGTCACCGGAGCTCCATTACACATCTCCCCTTCACCCCTCTGCCCTCCCCAGGGAGTCACACACTTCACCCCAGAGCACGGTGCGCTACACTCGCTGAATATCTCCATTTCATTTGGTGTGCTTTCTCCCCGCTCACACACACACACACACACACACACACACACAACCTTTCTCAATGCAACTGTGCCCCATTGATTTTTTACTTTTACGTCTAAGAGTAAATTCATCATTGGAGATAAGGGTCTTCCCCTTCCATTCCCGCTAAAGAAAAAGAACCTATATGGGAGCTAGATTAGACGGTCCCCTCGCTGTAATGAGAGTGACCCCTGAGGGATTTGCACTCCTCTGTGTGTGTGTGTGGGGGGGGGGGGGGGGGGTCGGTATTATCCTGTGGTTT
>JAQMCX010000021.1:5487036-5497832 GCA_029814765.1 Acanthurus leucopareius
ACATACAGTTTTTTTTTTTTTTGTTCTCACACACATTTTTTTTTTCAAACACACACACACACACACACACACACACACACACACACACACACACACACACACACACACAGGTGCACACACACATACAGTGTGCACAAACACAGCAAGTAAGTGAGGGTGATAAGAGCTGAGGTAATTGAGGAACGGGCATATTTTGAAAAAAACATTCAAGAAGATAGCAGAGGCATTAAACAAAGCTGTTGTTCTCTCAGGCTAAACTCACTTTTTGATACTTTCTGTTGTAAATTACTCAGTCTGGCACAACATATCTTATTCTTTCTTATAGTCCTACAACCTCTCTGTCTTTCTCATAAAGCCACTCAAACATTTCTTACCGTTGAGTTAAAGCGCAGGTGGCAAATGTTGCAGGAGATGATCTGTTTCTTCTTGAGGGGCTGAGGGACGCCGAATGTGTGGTTGATCACCGCCTTCTGGACAGGATCCATCTGAGCGACAGAGAGAAAATACCAGAACAAGCAACATTAGTTCTATGAGATAAGAAATTTCTTTTTGCGGCAGAACAGTTTCACCTTGGAGGGGAGGCGAGATCTGTGTGGCCATTTTTCTAAAGAGAATCCTCTCAAACATCAGCAGGCACCTCCAAATATTTCCAGCAGCTACCTCGGATTGTAATGGGGAAATAATTTCAGTTATTAGTGATAAATGTCATATTTCGATGTCAGTCCCTTGATATTAAAGAGTAAGGGCATCATTAAATTCAGACCCTTGCAATCTGATAAAACTGTCCTGCAATAAAAATCCTGCCCTCACGAAGGTTAAAATGTTCAGTTTTTGATGAAACTGGTTTTTTTAGAGAACTGTTGATTCAACTTTATGAACATTTTGGAGGCTGAAGTTTTTTGTGCTGCTGAAATCTGAAACTTCCTACATACAACCAGTGGGCACAGAGAGGATATGTTTGTCCTTAATGAAGGTAAAAAGAAAAGTGACAACCACAAAAACCAATAGTTCACTTTTCTATACAAACTTGCAAACCAATATGCCTGGATAATTTTTCAAAAGTATTAAAATTATGTGAAAATGTGGTTTGGTGTAGCTGGAGCATCAGCTTCACTCTCAATCATCACTAAAGACCCTTTCGGAGTCATCTGTATCTGCAAATATCCATTGTGTCATTGTTATTGTGTTGTTGTTATTAGATTAGGGGTTTATAGCTCCTGGCCAATAACAGTGGAGGGTGTGAAGTTAAACTACAGAGACCAGGTTGCATTGCTGTCTTCTTCTCTGTCCTCTGTCCCGTCTGCCGTCATATAAAAAGAGCTGCAGGTCTGTGTGTCTGTTGGTGGAAAAATAAGCATTGTGGCACCTTCCTTCGGGGGTTGTGGGGAGGAGTGGGCGTGACTATTTGTGATAACCTTTATTTGTCTGCATCAACTCAAGTTCTGTCCTCCTTTGCTGCTCTCTAGAGCCTCTCCAGAAAGCATTCCCCGAACGGGAAAATAGTTTTTGTGTCCGCTCTGTTATTCAGATCCCCAACAAAATGCATTTTTTTTTCTCCTTGCTATATCCTTCTACAGAGTTTCATGAAAGTAGACTCACCAGTTTTTCTGTCATCCTGCTGAAAGACAAACAAACAAAACGACAAACCCAACTGAAAACAAACCCTTTTGGGAGTTGTAATAATAAGAACAATAAATCAAGGACAAACAGGGAACGTTTACTTGAGATAAATGAGAGGGTTTATGGTTTAAATCTGGAACGAATGAAAACTTCACTCAGTGAATTAGCATGAGGTTGCATGACCTTGTGATTGTGAGGAGAATATCTCAGTTCCTCCCAGCAAGGACAGCGTGAGACACTCATGGCTTTGTGCATGACTCTTCTCTTCTGACATCAGTGGCTGATGACCAGTGGCCATATTTTATTTTGTAGTTTTTCATGAAAGGGAAACAGCACAGAAGAGTATAAAGAATTACAGTAACAAGCTTTTTTTTATGATGCATTAGATGAAGGAAGCTATAAGGAATAAAATGACAAAAGACCACTTCAGTGGAGAGGCCCACTTTAGACATTTAAACTAACTCTACTGGATGTTTTTAATGACTGAGTTTCAAATGACATTTCCGTGGTAACTCGAGATGCACCAGCTTCTACAGATATTCCACAAAAACGTGGCCTTGCTTCAGACTCAACTTCTTTTTTGACACCACAGATGATATTCTTTTATGATTTGTCAAGGCTTTTCTATCCAACACACATTTTTCTTTTTCAAAAATGTTTTGATTTTGTGTCACTTTTTGCACACAGCTCAACATTCACACCTACACACAGGTGTCTCTCCTCAATTAGACCTCTTTTCAGGACATTGAAGGTATTCATCCAATCAATTCACATGTTTTCCAGCCTATAGTTGCACCTTTTAAGGTGGGATGACATTATTTCATTTTCATGAGTTAAGTCACCTAATAGTCGTACCATGCCAGTTCTCAATTGTGTAGTAATATTTTCAAGGTAATTATCATGAATATATAAGATGAGTTGTTTAATATTTTATTAAATTAACTTCCCTGCTTTGCTTTGCTTTTTTTCAGTCTGTCTCTCAAAGCCAATATGAGTAAATAATTACTTGATTTTTGTGTCTAGAAAAATCATTCAGTTTAATTCATATAAAGTAGGTTTCTTAGTAAAACTTAAAATTGCTTGCTGTTTGTGCAGGAGTTGCAGTCCTCCTCTCTACTTTATTCTACTTTATTCTACTAATGTATAATTGATTGTACCTCTGCCTGCCCGGTAAGTCACGTAAAACCATGACTGTGTAAGCACTGATTAAAGTCTGAGGGACTGTTTGCTTTTGGTTTTAATGCTTGTTTATTGAGCTCCTGAGTACATTTGTGTTTCACAACAAAGTTAAGAGAGAAAAAAAAAATTAATTCCAATTTTGTGTCTTTCTGTTGCTGTTTGATCTTAATTACCAACATTGTAAAGGAAGGAGATTACTGTGCAGCTGTGAAATCCTCTTCGCTGTACATGACTGGTCACTGTGTTTAGATGATAATTAAGATGTGTGTCAGATTCGCTTGTAATAAATTGCAGGCTAAAGTAATCATCAGGACTGTCTCTGCCCACACAGGACAGAGAACATATTAATGGAACTGCTCCATCTGCCACCACAACCACCAAAAAACTCTGTTTAATTTCATATCTTAAAAACTGCAGACTAGCTGAGCCCTGTGCTGTACTCAGAGAGGTTGCACATTATGTACAAGCTCCAGGATAGAATTACTAAGAAAAATATGGCTCATACAATTTCTAACAACATAAAAAACATAAGTAAGTGTTCAGAAATTTACATCTACAGAGTACAGGGATCTCTGTAGGCTGTAGTATTCAGCAACCAGAGATCTCTGGATGCCAGTGATCTTTGCTCCCAAAACAAAGATCAGAAGAAAAGACTTTTGTCTAAGAAATGACTCCAAGATATGTCATAGTTTAAGCTAATGATGAGCGCTCTGAAATTTGGTGATTGATGTGTTTTTTGCATCCACATCTAGCAGACAAATAGGTGCATTTTTAGAAGCGGTGGTGGTGCATATCATTTTTGTGGAATGGGAGCTCAGGGAATTGAAGGAATGAGTGTGAAGTTAAGAGCGAAGCTGCAGCATCTGAAATGTGGGGGCTGTTCTTTGATGAATCGAAAGGAAGCTGAGACAGAGGTCAGTGAGGGAAACACCGAGGAGGACAGCTGGGAAGATTGCATTTTTTAAGACCACGTTATGTATCCGGTGAGCACCAAACACCATCTCCTGGTACTCAGCTAAGTACCTGACTGAAAAAGTTATGCACCCCTCTGTGCATAGCAGTAGCTTTTTATTCTGCTCTTTGTAAAGATGGAGAGATACAGAAAAAAATCCATTTAATTGCCTGTGCTGAGTGGCATATATCTCACTGTCGCTCTGTAAATTCAAGAAATTAAACACAGTTACCGTGAGAATTTAATTAAAGCATGACACAGGCTGATCATATACAGCATCTGCATCTGGTGATATCAGTGACTGAGCTCTGTGAATGTTTAAATGAGACTCCTGTTAACTCTTCGCCTTGATGCTAAATCTAGCTTTAGCCTCATTTTGACTTTCCACGCAGTTTTTGTCAGAAGTTACTTTGTTTCCAACATGACCGTTTTGCTCTGATGTTTCAAGCCTCGATGCAGCTCTTATTATTTTACAGCTTTGGTTCACTGTAATCTCAGAAATGCGACTATCTAATACATTATGAATCATCGCAGCCCACTGGGAGGTGATTCTGGAGAGGGTTTTTGTACGGACAAACTCAGCTACAACTGTCTGCGAGAGACTGCAGAGCAGCATACTATAAACAGCGCAGTGAAAGCCGAGGCTTCATTAGAAGGTCTGCATGCCGCGATGACAGCTCATTTCATTGCAGAACCCTTCAGCATGGTATCATGTGTAACAATCACCTTGGATCTCTCCCCGAGCTGGCAAAGAGCCTGGACCAGACCATTCCCCTCTCTTTTAGGAGAAGGCACTCAGGATGGCCGGGCAGAGCGCCGGAGCCACACCACTGGCACTTCTGACAACCTCCGCTGTCCAAAGATCAAGGAGTGTTGGTCCATTGATGGCGGCGTGGATGGCACACTGCCTTGCTTTCTTTGTGATACACAAGCCTGTGCAACATCAGATCTCTCCATGTCACACAAAGGCAGCTGGCTCCTCTGCAGGAGTCCAGACCATTTTTTTTTAACCGATTCCTTAAGACCAGGTGTGAGAGGGAATATAAACACACCTGACACCGAAACCTCCACGCTGGAGGTATATCTCTCCCTTAGGGCTATCTTTGCCTTTGTTGCTTTATTTCAGCCTCTTCTACATGACTCAAAGCTACCTTTGGGAGCAACTGACTTTTCCCTTCACCGGCAGAAGCCTGACCACAGAAACCTCGTTCTCCTACTCCTGCTGCCCTCTGTCCACCTTCGCAGGGCAGGCTGCACACAGCTATTTGTTTAAGGAACTGAAGAATGTGCCCATTGTCTGTCCGCAGCCATCCTGAACTGACTGCTACAAATGCGTCTTTTGTCCAAGCCCTCCGTCCTCCCCCTGCCATCCCGGTGCAGACAGAACTTATCCTGTGCCGGGCGGCTGAGTCCGTGATGGGGTTTCAGTGGAGGCAGAGAGAGAGAGAGAGAGGGATAAAGAGACACACAGATGAAGAGGGTGAAGAGGGTGAGGAGGGACACCAGGGGTATAGGAGGATATTTAGTTTTGGAGACAGGTGCATTTATCTTCCCCCCACTGCACACGTCTGGGACAACGTGTGCCTTATCAGGACTCAGGGAACCTGGGGCTCCCTGTTGAATGGACTTTGTGATTAATGCCACAGCTGCACTGTCAGACCGTGTGTTGTGGAGGCTAATCATCTCCACCTGGGACTGAAATGACACTTATTTGATGATATTTCTGCAGTTATCAAAATGTCTGCATTCCGGTGGATTCTACGTCCTAATGCGAACTGTTCCATTTAACAACAGCAGACTGAAATATCAGTGCAACTCAGTAATTCGGTTTTTCCGTGCACTTGTTTGTTGCATCCATTAATAATCTGCTGCTTTTTTTTTCTTTTAGAATAACAATTTTTTTACTAATAAGGGAGCATATTGCCCTCCAAAAAAATTAAAAAAGTGCTTTAAACTCTGAAGCATGTTCGCTGTGGGTTGTCTCACATTACTTTCGCAGACGACATGAATGTCTGAAAAGAGCTGTGAGGCGCGCAGGTTAAGAATAGAAAGAGTATTTTCTTATTGAAAAATAAACATAACACATAGAAAACAGTGGCCACAGACGTGCCCTGCTGCCTCCACCACCAATATAAATACATGAGGGTGTTTGAGAGGAATGAGTGTTTTCCATGCTGCCTTCGCCGCAAGGCATCCTCGCTCCTCCGTAGGGCAGTATAGGCGACCTCATGACCAAAAGCAGTGGGCAGCAGAACAAATGAACAGACTGCACTTTTCACATAGTAGACTGGAGACCCCCCCCCTGCATAAACATACACACCGCACAGCGAACATTTATGTCTCATCCACCCCCTCACATATGTCCTTCACTGCAAAAAAACAGCCAGCCAGATGTCTGTGTGGCCCAACCTCCCTGTCTCTCATCCTTCCCTTTTTTTTTTCACTTGGTTTGAAAAAGGTGTAAAGTGCACGCTGGAGCCAAAGCTCCGGCTTATGTTTCATTTACAGACCAAAGAACTGGAGATGGTCTCACAGTGTACGATGAGGAACACACACCCTCATGCACACACACATAGTGTAAAACTAGGATCAAAGAAATCAGAAGTGCCGACACACACGCACACACACCACACACCACACACCACACACACACAGAACGACAATGGGTGCAGCGGTGGTAAGTAAAGGATCAAAGAAACAAGCTTTTAATTCCCCGGCACCGCGGCAGCAAGGTAAGCACCAGAGCAAAGGGGCTGGAAAAACCGAACCGTTTGCTGCTGACGTTCAAAACAAATTAATAAGGGTCTCATCTGCACAGACACTGTTACTGAGGTGACGACTAGCCGTTCTGAGAGGTCAAACACTGCTTGAATGAAGATTAACAACCCAAAGCTGAGGTGAGGCCTCTGCACAGAGACTCGCTGGAAGTTTACGGGATAAGCACTGGAGGCGGTGGTTTAGCAGAACAGACAGTGAAACGGAGAATAAAAAGGTGGCTAGCATTAAGCATACAACTTTAAAGGCCTGTATTTGTTTATATCTCTCACTGGTATAAACTGGAAAGCGGCACAAGGTTGAGCACGGACAGCAGATTTATCAACCCTGACCCGTGAAATGAAGCTTTGTAACTGCTTCAGGGTTCAAAATGATGTTAATGTGCTGACGTTTCTCCTCAATTCCACTGATTGTGATTCCTCATATTCTGCCTAACACCTTGTATCTTTTTAAATGTGTTGTGCTGAACATGCTACCAAACACTACAATTACAATATAACTCTGTAGTGACATGAATCACGTATTCCAGTGATTTTTCTCTCGGTTCTGTTAAGGTAAAATAGAGCCATTCATGAAGGTGTACAAAAATCATACACTAATTGGTTCCTTCTTATGTTATTGCTATTTTCCATGATACCAGGAACCAAAGAGGCCCAGCACTTACCGTGTTAAAGTTAGGAAAGAGGCTGAGGGGAGAGGATCCATTGAGTCTGAAGGGCAGGAGGTGTTTGAGGTCGAGCTGAGGTTGCAGAGGCCGTCCTGGGACAGGGAGGGAAGCCAGGAGGGGGCTGCCCTGGGCCGAGGTACCTGGACAACACAAAGAGATGGATGTTACAAGGCAAGAAACAACCAGGAAACATTAACATGAGGGACATTTGTGTCCCAGTGTGATTGTAGGAGACGAGCTGCACCGATGGCCAAAAGGTCAGATGCTCCTCTCACAGGAGGGCCCGACTTTGATTTATTTAACGCCAGAGGCACCGTTACACCTCCATCTGACACCTAACACACACCGTACCAAACCAGTGCGAGTGTATGTGTGTGCTTGTGACGGTGTGTGTGCTTGCATCTAGGACAGCGTTTGTGTTTTTATGCAGACCATAGGAGGTGGTATTTACGTGCGTTTTGGGGGGGAGGGGCAGTTTCGGTCGGTGACTTTGGACTCCCATCACCCCCAATTGCCTGAGTTGATCCCCCCACCCACCCAAGGACGTGCACCTTCCCTCATGTACATACACACACACAGACATACTGACACATTATTTAATTACTGATTTATTGGCTGAGGAAAGGTGCCTGTGCGAGTGGAAGATGGGAGATATCGGATTTCAAATGGACCAGGGATGAAGAGATTTCTAATTTTCCGCCTGGCTGCCTTTCAGTGGACCAGTGAGCTCACCGGTGCGCAGGCACTTATCCCAGCACCGGGATCAATCATTGGTGTCAGCTGCAGGTCACCGTTGCCACCCCAAAGTATGCCTATCATGTGAGCCCTAGTGCAACACACACGTATTGTCTAAGGCCGTCGTATCTTTGTGTAAAAACACACAAAACAGACAAAAGGAGGCAATAAATGACCTTGAAATCTTTTGAAAACCGTTCAGAAATAGAAAAGACTGGCCCAAAAATTGCTCTTTCTAATGGAAGGGGAGGAAGTGCAAGAATTCAGAGACAGATGGTGGGATGCAAAAAGGAAAAGGTGAAGACAGAAGGAAAAATTGGTAATATATTCATAGCTGGGAGTTCATACTACTCTGTTTGTGTTACAGAGGAATCTCATTGTGGAATAAATTTATTTTATTACCATGATAAAGACGGATTTTAGCACTGATCAAATTGTGTTGCACATTAAATTCTGAAATTCAAATAAAACAAATTAATCGAGTCAGATCTTGAGCTGAATCATTTGTTCACCAAAACAACCCAATTTTGTTAAATATCTAATTACGCTTAATGACATTATTTTCAAAGCCAACTTTATTTTAGGTCTCCAACAGGATGCAAACTTCCATTCTCACCCCGTTTGCCATCTGCCTCGCATCCGGATTTTTGTGTCCTCTGCTTGCTCTGGCACATAAAGATGACACAAACTGGATGAAACACTTAGCTCTTCCACTTCCTGTTCTCCTTAAAGCAGCTCAAACATGGATAATCAGAGCCAACAAACCAACACAATCTGCAAAAAATAAAATGCAGAAGTTGCTCTGTAAAATTGTTGCGGTGTTTTTTTTTTTCATTTGTTGTGGCGTATGAGATTTTCTTTCTTAGCACTGGTTTCAGGTCTTGTTATGAGGATGAGACTGCTGCACGGTCTGTGTGAAGTACAGAACAGAGTGAAAGAAGTGGGACTCTCTCTGTAGTCTGGTCCATGGCTTTCTGTGGCTTGGTGGGATTGGCAGCCATGACGCTGTGTGTGTGTGTGTGTGTGTGCGTGTGTGTGTGTGGTTGGTTTGTGGGGGGGCTGAAGGACTGAAGCTTTGAGCATATGCTCCTTGGTGCTGGGCTCAGTCTTGCCTTTGCCATGTGTGGGCTCTCCTCTGCTGTTTGTCTGACACCCAGAGAGAGAAGCAGCACAGGACGGACGCAGCCTACAGACACGTGGGCAGCAGCCGGCGGGGGATCGCTCACACACACACACACATACACAAACACACACACACACAGAATGAGCACACAGACACATGCACACAGTAAAACTAGGAGAGGCTGAGTCTTCTATTGGCTGGACTATCAGAGGAAACAAGCTGGGCTTGCAGGGAGGACAGTTATCAGCTGATAGTGCTTCCCCACCTCTCTGTGGCTCCCCAGGCAGCTTATTAAATCAGGGGCTGGCCGTTTGCCTCTTTGGATGATAACGCAGCAACGGAGGCATCGGTCGAATCCAGACACGCACGACAGCGAGCGAAGGAGTGTGTGTGCTCGACTCGCATGTATGAGACAAGCATCACAGGCGTTCACACAAAGGCACACAAACAGAACTGCCTACGCACCTCTGAAAACAAATAGCTCCCAAGGCGAAGGGCAAGTCAATATAACAGTCACACACACACACAGAAAATCTACCAAGGTATAATTTTGCACTTGGCACATATTGTGTGTGATGTGCGTGCAGTTTAAAGCAAAGCTGCATACAGTTTTAAAATGTTCAAACACATTTGTGTGTGTGTGTGTGTGTGTGCTTAATGAAGAAGGCTGGGTTGTTTCAGCCTGCAGCCTCCTGATAACCTCCTTCTATCACACTGGGTCATTTTCCACACATTTAACGTTGTGTTGTTTGTGTGTCTGCACATATGCACTTGTTCCTGTGCACATGTGGTTCTGCTTCTCGTGTTTCCTTCCGTCCGGAGTCATGTCTGCGTCAAGGCTCGGATTTATTTACGCTTCACTTGTGGTCTGGGGTCCAGACAGCCGATGGCAGTTAAGGCAAGGCCTGAAACCAAATGTCCGGCCTCTTTCTCTCTCTCCCGGATGACTTTGCTAACGGATATGACTGTCTCTACTAGTCTTTCCCCAGGCGGGCGTCCTACTCCTCCTCTGAACATCACAACAGCACATTTCTCCCTCTCTCATGACTCACTGGGTTTGGTTACACAACAGCCGCCGTCACATCGCATCTACGTATATGTTTATGTGGTGAATCTGAGCCACAGAATTCAAACATTGATTTTTAAATTATTTTCTTCTTGCTCATCTAAGAAAATAATGGATTCAAACGTACACAAACAAACCTACTGAACCATCCCGCCTCAGTCCTCTTTTTGCTATCACAGAATTAGCTATTTAATCCTTTAGTTCTGTTACTATTATTCTCTTGTCATCACTCCAGCGCTCCCCTTAGGTTTCTGACAAATTGCCTTTTCTCACATCTAAATACCTCCATGCCGCCCACGTGCTCTGCCTATCCCTGCAAACTGCTGCTGAGTGGCAGAGGAAAGAGAAAAGAAGAGGGTCTGGGAGGAGAGAAAACTGCCTTTCTATTTGTGGCCCAGTGTAATTATGTGGGCTACATGTCGGCACAGCAGGGTCTTGGATTTCGGTGAGTGGATCTCCACCTTCTTTTTTCCCTCTGCCTCCAGCTGTCTGGTGTCTCAAAAAAAATTGCCCACCATTTAAGATTAACTTGAAACTTAAACTTAAGAGAGGAGCCATTTTGAGATTGGGGGGGGGGGGGGGGGGGGGGGGGGGGGGGGGCCGGGGGGGGGGGGGGGGGGGGGGGGGGGGGGGGCGGGGGGGGGGGGGGGGGGGGGGGGGGGCGGGGGGGGGGGGGGGG
>JAQMCX010000021.1:5497932-5514234 GCA_029814765.1 Acanthurus leucopareius
TTAAAATAATTTTTTTTTTTTTAATTTTTTTTTTTTTTTAATATTTTAATTTTTTTTTTTTTTTTTATTGTAAAATAAAAAATAAAATAAAAATTTTAAAAATTTTTTTTTTGCCCCCCCCCCCCCCCCCCCCGACAACAACATCAGCATCAGTCGTTCAAGCGCATGTCGCAAAATGACGTAGGTTAGGCTCCAGTGACAAAACCCTCTGGCGGCAGCAGTCATTATGACGATGACAGAGAAATGTGAGCTCATTACAGACAAACAAAGTCGGTGCAGAGGGGGAAGGTCAAGGTTAAGGTCACCAAACTTTTTAACAAAGTAAAATTTGGGATTTTTCCCTCAGGCTAACCAAGTTATTTGAACTGAACCCGTAGTGTTCTCACATCATAAACTGGATTTATTTTTCAGCAGTGATTTGTAATGGTTTGGAAATAGCAAAGACGAATTGTATCATCCTGACAACGGGGTGCTGGATCAGAAAACACTTTCATGTCATTCTGGAGGGAATGAACAATAAACCTATTTTGACGTTTAATTTTTTGAGAACCTGTTTGCTTTTCTGACTTGAGACCTAATCGGACGATTTACATCCGTTTTTGAGATCCAGTCTTTTCTTCGAACTCTCGAAATGAATTCTTTTCTGGGCATGTTTATGACTTTATGCTCATGAAAGTGATGGTTCAAAGTAAAATAAAATAAAATAAAAACTTTTATTGACTGCTCAGTTTTATTCCACTGTCATTTCCATAGAAAACTTTTGGTCTAATCTTGAATCAGTGCATCTGCAGATTAATTCCACACCCAATGTGTCATGACTCACTAAGTTAAGCACGTCAGGAGTTGAATGAATCCTTTGTTTCTGTTATCTTGGCTGCCATCTTTACTGTAAGGCTGGTGGAGATTTACACTCTACTGACTTCACACTTCCAGTTTCTGTTTTTTAACATCTATTTTCAAAAGTTGTTGATTAAATATGTGAGTCTCAAGAGGTTAACTGTGACTTCACAATATTATGTGAACAGTCTGCTCACTGATTAGCCCAAATAACTGGCTTGAAGCTCAAACAAATTGTACATTTAGGTTTATCAGAAAACAGTTTTCAGCACAAAGCTAACAGGCAAAATGTACTCTATTTTTCTTGGCTTGGATTTAAACTCCAGTATGACAGAACTGTCTTTGTTGCCACTAGTAGCCCGCAGAGACAGAAAAAACACAAGGACACCGTGGCGCTAACAATGCACCCTGGTGGACCCCGAGGACATTCGGCCCACTGCGACCCCTGAGGATAAAAAAGACATGCAAGACTACTCCTGCTGTCTTCAACAACCACAGCAGAGAAAGGAAACTGAAAGAAAGCTTTTTATTACTCACTTTCCTATAGGGCCTCGCTGAAAGGAAAACATGATGAAATCCTTTGTGTGGGAATACACCAGGGATGGAGTTGACTTTTTCTCTGGTTTTGTGTTTTTTCTCGCAGAGACAAGTGAGAGCTATTGTCTTTGATTGATGACTTGATTGATTTCTGCAGAATTTAGGGGGGCATTATGCAGCACGGCTCAGCTCAGCTGTGACTGCCTGCAGAGGAACAGTTGGACTGTCAGTTAGACCTTCGCCACCAGGCCTCTGATCTGATTATCCTGCTGCGATAATGAATATCTACACATCTAAACTTGACTGCATTGAACAGTGATTAGCAGGGGAAATTGCTCACCGCTGAAATGATGAGCACTAAGTGCAGGCACAATATGAGCATATTTACTCTGAACCCTGTGGACGACTCTTTCGTCACTTGCCAAGTGCACATAATAAGCTCTCTTTTTTGATGATGTCCTCGTACACTTGTACCCAATGTGCATGTGCACACACTCCTGACATGCACACTCAGAGTCATAACAGGATGCTGCTCACTGTGCATCTGCCACACTGTTGCCACACAGTTTCACCATCCCCCTGCCCTGCCTCAGACCTTGGGCTAATGGGACTGGATCTGACAGAGCAGGAAGAGCCGGCAACTCCAACTCCTCACATCAATATTGAACTGCTTTTTACTCACAATAACCCAACCAACGGAGTCCTTTTTTTTTTTTTTCTCAAGGTTTGAAATAACGCAAGACATGCTATGCATACAAATGGCAGTCTAACACACACACTGTGCCTGGAAACTGTAAATTGGCCTCATGGTGTATTAGAGACTCGCAGCCATTTGAGGGCATGAAATGACATTGCACTGCCTGTGGATGTTCAAATGTACTCCACTGAGCTATATGGAGAGAGAGACAAAGGGGAGAGAGAGAGAGAGAGAGAGAGAAAAGTGACTCTGAACAGCCAATTAGCTTCCGCTTGATCAGGAGGTGGTGTGAGGGCCACCGTGGGAACCATTATTGCATGGACGGAGAACATTAACCACAATCAGTTTTAATTAAAGACTGACACTTTTTATTCCTCTCCATTCACAGCCATTCCTCCCTCACTTCTTCTCTCCACTCCCTCTTCAAGTATGATGATAATCTGCGAACCTGAGTTTAAAAAGGGACGCCACCGCACTGATTAGATGAAAAATTACAGAGACGGTGAAAGAACTTCAATTAGCCCTCGTTTAAGCCGATTTGATGAGTTCAGCTGCATGAAACAGACGAGGACTGCATGTTGCTCAGCCGCAGATACGACCTCCTCACCGTAATGCATTACTGTTAATATGAGAAACACACCTGAACGGCGGCCAAATAAATGCAGGATTGGATCTGCTCTTGCTTTCAAATTGACCTTTTTGGAAACTTTTATGTCTCCAAGCCACTTTTCTCTGTCAGCGGAGGAAGGTAGACTGTTCTCAATGGCACGCAATTTAAAATTTTCTACAAAGAACCCTCTCATTATATTCTCCTTCCTTTCAGTCTGCCATTTCCTCACCTTACCTTAAAGCCTTTAAAGTTGTTTGTTTTGAAACACATTTCCTTTTTCCTGGGTCACTCGGCATGCTGTGCTGTATGTTGCGTACCGGAGTGTGTAAGTTGTTGACTGCGTGTGCTGCACATGACACTTAGTATTCTAATGTGTGTGCCGAAGGCAGATACAGTTTATGCGTTAATATGTGCGAGGAATATTTGAGCAGAACCGAGCTCCAACTTCCACCATTAAATGTTTGAACAGTCGACTCGTCCTCTTCAGTCTGTGTGTCCGTGTGAAAGCAGAGAAGCTCGCAGAGATTCAGAGTAAAAAAAAAATGCTGGCTGAGATCTTTCCAGCAGAGATACTGGAGTCCATCACTAATAAGGTTGTGAGGAATTTTTCTTGCGAGGATTATATCTAATCTCAGCACTTATTTTTCCATTTAAGATAATCTGCTCTTAAAAAAATCTCGCATGTCGTTCTGCCCTCCTTTCTCCTTCTTTTCCCTGGATTGCAGGAGGTGGCAGACTGCTCCATGTGGCCTGATTATATGCAAGGCTAAGCACAGTTTGACCCACAACTGAAAATAGATCACTCTCAGGAAGGGAGATGACTTCATAACTTTTCTTTCACATGCAATTTTAAGGGAATTATACAAAGTCAGACACTGAATCTGCTGACCCCGAAACCTCACCTGTGCTAAGCCATGCTGCTGCTGCCGCTTCTGCTGCTGCTGCCGCTGCTGTTGGCTCGGGTTACGTTACATCACTAGAGTTGTTTTTTTGCGCCTCATTAATCACTGAACTCAAAATGAAAAGAAGAATGATGTGAGATAATCATGCGGTAGATTTTGAAGTGGATTTAGACCCCCGGCTGCTCCATCACAGCATGGATCAAGGTATAAAGAGGCTAATTTACAAGCAGTAAATAAAATATGACCTGACATTGAGATTTAAATAAGATCAATACACAGACTTCGGCTTCAGAGAGAGATATCAACCTCCGTCTGTGTTACTGGCATTGTCAAAAAAAAACAAGCTTAGAAACCAGCTAAAAATTCTATTATGATAAACGCTGTGCAATGAGAGAGAAGAGGTCAACATGACCCTGAAATTACTGCAATTCATCTGTAATTTTCATTTTTTCCTCACCATTACAATGTCACATCTACACAATAAAAGCTCCCTTTTGACTCAGAAAGATAAGAAATATTCTAAGGTTGCTGGCTCATTGCCGGTTTGAATGAATAATTCCTAAATGAGAAATTTCAGCAGTGTGTTTAGCTGTAGAGTTTTTTTTTTTTCCGCCTCAGCTGTGAATCGTGGCAGTCCAGCAGCAGTGACAGGACCGCGGAGATGCTTCTTCTCCTAGGGAGTGTCTATAATGAGTTCTGTCAGGCAAAGCAGTGAGCAGCACGTTGCTACCGAACCCAACCTGAGCAGAGGCAAGGCCCATCTGTCAAGCTGAGACGATAAGCCTGGAGTCATCCAGAAACAAATTGCTCAGCTTCCCCACTGCGAAAGCCCCTGTGAGGCAGCCGGCTACGGGCGGGCAACGGAGATGCGACTGATTCCTACACAGGAGAGAGGAGGTGAAGAAGGGAAATATCAAACACATTAATCCATGCAGATGGTGCCTGTGGCCAGCCATTGCTCTGCAGCTGTACACAGAACTTCATCGAGACGACAAACAGAAGAGAAAGAATAAAAAAAAATAAACGGAAAAATCATTTTTTTTGCTTTTTTTTGTTTTTTTTTTGCTTTCAAGCCTCAGGGGGGAGCAGTTTTTAATAAGTCACCCACACTTTTCTCTAATCTCCTCCCTTTTGCTTTATGAAGATAATGACAGCTGTCGGACCTTTCCCTCCAGGTAGGAACACAAATGAACTTTTATAAACACAGACACTGTTGAAAATGTGGATGAATGATCAAAGGTAGGAAATGACGTGCGGTTTAAGCATCCGTCTGAGAGAGTCAGCTGCCTCGCCGTCATTTTCCTTAACACATTCAAGCTTTATCATCTTGCAGTGGCATGTCGAAAACAAATCCAAACTAATTCAAAGCGGTGTCATGCCCACACACACAGAAAGGCCCAGGTCGGAAAAATTCTGCAGGATTGACAGGAACTCAGATGAGGTTCATTTCCTCAGCAAATTGAGTCATTTGTGGAAGTGGCATTAAGTGCGACATCGTTTTTTACATGAATAAATATCAGGCTGGTCAACCAAGCGTCACACAGCCATCGTGCCAACTGTGACAACTCATTATAAATTGATTAGATATGGTGGGCGAGTCGGGATGGTTGGATCCTCAAGGAAGAGGAGTGCAGAACACAGGAGAAAAATAAGCACGAGACAGAGGTTGCTTTCTAATTTTAACTCCTCAGCTGATGAGATGAGAGGAGCGAGAGATGAAAACGCTCGCACAGACACACATAAAGGTGGTTATGAAGCTGTGACGAATGTGAAATGAAAATGAAGTTGTAGCTGTGCTGAACGCGGTGGAACTATCCTCTCCTGAATTTATCATCACAGACGAACAGAGTCTCGCAAGACGCACACATACACACACACATGGGGGAGAAAAAGCTCTTTACAGCTGATAATTCATTTACACGTCTATTCTCTGAGATCCTGAAGTATCGCAGGAGAAAATCTTCCCTTTATGTCTTTTATAAACAACACTGGCAAACTGCTTGCAGAGAGAATTGTACTGTACATTACTTGTGCATTATTGCATTTGCTGTTATGCAAAAATCTCCTGCTAGGCAAGTTGCATTTGCAGTAAATTGTTTTCCAGAGTAGGTTTTTTTTTCTCCCTGCTGTCAAATAGCCTGCTGATCATCTATTTCCATTCCACCTGAATCTTTTTAAACACAAAATGTCTTCTTCCTCACTCATGTCGCCTTTTCAGGTTCTTTGTTTTAGACTTCTTTCTCTTAAAACACCTAATTTAAATTCTGCTTTCAGGCATGTGTCTACGGCCAATTAAAACTCTTAATGGAAATGTGTACGGGCTATAAAAAGCAAAGCTCTCCTGTTCGTTTCAAGTCCTAGCTGTAGGGCCTCATATTTTTTTTCTACCTTTCAATACATAGCAGGAAAATGGAAGACCGGCTCTTATAGTATTATTGATTTTTATTACATTATATATTATAATATTTAACAAACAGTCACATGTGGAGCAGGACTGTTTGTGGTAATATCAAGTCCTCCAGCTGTAAAGATTAGCACAGTGGTAACGCACAGAAAAAAACAGACACAGTTATCTACTGATGCTTTTATTTATTAGAAAAATATTGAAAGAACTGGACACTATATTGGCCGTGCTGGGGTTAAAAGGTTGGCTGAAGGACATGCCAGTGTTAAAAACCAATTACCCCTTGGCTGCTTTTTTAAAATGCCCTCACTCTCAATCAGCAGCGGCCTTGGAAAATGAATGAGCTAATTTTGCCCAACCTAGGCTGTAATTGTTTCAAATCAGCCTCATGCCTCAGCGTCACTGCCAGAATAATTGCTCATAAGCGTGAAGATTAATCTACAGAAGCACATCTGTGGGACCTAATTTACGGGTCGCAGTGCCATGCCTTGTGGATCCATTAGGCTCATTTGGTTTTCAATCCTGTACAGCATATGCAGCTAAACAAAGGTGAAATAATGGTGGGGAAATGTGAGGAAACAAGCAAACACGAAGCACAAACTGCTCAATATTTGCACACAGTCGCATGCACACAGTTTCCAAGGCTTGTGTAAATACATGTGTAGATAGCACACAGGCAGAGGCAGATGCAGAACGACATTCACGAACAGCAGGTGATGTGTGTGTGAGTGTGTGTGAGTACAGCTGTCAACCCAAAATGATCCGTTTCTGATCATATCGACGTGTGAACACCTGGTAACGGAGGAGAAGAGTCAGGCTCAGACACAGTCAACCGAATTTTACAAAAGGAGGGAAAATGTCCTCGTTTGCTGAACGTTGGCCTCCAATCAGCGGAGTCTAAGAAATCAGCGTTCGGATTGTGAGCCACTTTCAGGCGGAGAGAGGCAGACCGTTCGACAAGCTCTCTGAAGAGAAACAGCTGCAAGCTGCAAATTGGTAAGCCTTTGTGAAGAAGCTGCTCTTCCTTTTGTTGTCTCCTTCCTCCTCTCCTCAAAGTGCTGGCATGCAGATGTCTCCTCTCACTCCTCATGTGTAATTACAAAGATGAGAGAACGCCATAAAGGGATGATTCTTCATATGAGGCATTGTACTGCAGGCGGCACGCCCGAGCCAGGCAGTCGGCGTGTTTTTTAAAATAGAAAAAAAAGCTTCACAGCAAGAAGATTTAATGCTGCAGCTGCCTTCCTCCTCTTCCTCCTAAAACCCTCTCCAACATGACGCACCAGACACGATAATGTTGTTGAAAAAAAAACAATCAATGCGACCACCCGTGGTGGTGTAACATACCTTTAACTTCAGCCTCAGGGCCCTTCTGGTCCGCCTGGGTGCAGAGAGGAGACACGAGGCCGAGCAGATAAGGATTCTTATCAGAGTCTGTGCAGGTGTTTGGGGGAACGAGGCCATAACAGGATTCCTAAGTTACTATGGGCGTCAGGATTGCACTCGATGTAGAGAGAGTGAGAAAAGAAGTGCAGAGGAATGGGTGGGTGGGTGGGTGGGTGGGTGGAGGTGAGGATGGGAGTTGTGTGTCTGTGTGTATGTGTGTGTTTGTGTGTGTGTGTGTGTGTGTGTGATTGTGTGTGGCGGTGACGGGCGAGCTGGTGGCCAGGGTGTTATAATTGTGGATCCCCTCAGAGTGCAGCAGCACAGTGCGTCTTAGACACCTGCTGGTGTTGCGATAAGGACTGAAAAGCAATCACTCCAGCTACCCAGCAGCCCCGACTGGCATCTCGCCGCTTCTCAACCTGCTACTCGGGTATTTCTCTCAAATATAACTGGCTCTCTGTTATAGGTCAGCTCCCTCTGCAGGCGTCCTCTCCTGGGGAGGAGGAGGAGAAGATGGGAAACAAGAGAGGAGAGGAGAGAAGGAAAAAAAAAAACAACAAAAGGCCAAGAGAGATGCTCTTTTACTTACAGTTAGCCGAGTTAATAAGGCATGTGAACCTACTGCATCAGCATGATCTTTCTGCAAATTCAAAAAAAAAAAAAAATTCCCAAAAAAGCGTGTGTGTTGCAGAAGTTTCTCGTGGCACTACAGTCTGTTACCATTTCAAACTAACTTTATCACCCGCAGAGGTCAAGGACACACTGCCTGGCTCCGAATGAGTCCTCAGACTCTCAGGACAGCGTTTCTCATTAGTGTGATTCCAGCTGAGGATTATAACGCGAATCCTTGGGATAAATCTTTGCTCGTCACGGAGAGGCCATCAGCTGTTGCAGTCAACCAGCGCCGACTCCTGAATTATTCATTTTCTGTTTACAGCAGGCGACAGGTGCGTGACCTCTGTGATGAGTGCCCAGGGCATCTGGGAGAAGTGGTGACAAGGGAAGAAGAGGGGGGGCGGATTTGGTACTCAGAGGGACATCACTGAAGACGAGGAGGGGAAGGAGGGAAAGGAGGAGGGGAAGGAGGGAAAGGGGGGGGGGAGGCGTAGATTCAGAGGGAACTGCCAATTTGTCAGACTCAGGAGCTCGGCGAGGTTTGGGGCAGCTTTCGCTTTTCATGCTTTTTTAATTCTGCGGCAGACTTTTAAGAAACGGCTGCACAGAAAGTTTTCTGAAGGGAGAGCAGGGATGCAGTTGCCAATTTCTGGGGGTGGGGTGGGGTGGGGTGGGGGGGTATGCCAGTGGGGAAAAAGCAAGTAGGTGAAATTACTGTTCCTCAAAATGTTAAGAGTGAAACTCAGGGCAGCGGAGAGGTTGGGGAGGTCTGCCAAGTCTGAGCTGCACATCAGCTGAGTGGCATTTACTGTAACCTTTCCCCTGGCTTTTAATAACCGGCGCGGAAACAGCAGAAACACGGATCACTGCAATCCGCCGGGAAGCGCTGGGAATTGCAAACGGATCTTCCACCACCACCACCACCACCACTACCACTCGTGGCCACAAAGAGCTCGTAAACACCAAGAGGTCAAAGACACAAACTTGATTTCAGCTTAAATTTTCCATCAGTATGAAAACACAAATGAGATGTGAGTCAGATGAGAAAAGAATAGGAGGGGCTGCTGATATGAAAAGAACAGGGAAAGATGGATAAATAGAGAGGCCAGAGGCTGGAAAATAGGCGGATGTTGTCAAGAAACACGGGCAACCCGTCGGGTTTGTTTAGTTTAACACCAAAGACATACCAAACTGAATCACAGGAATTCAATCTGGTTCACTCAGCCTGAACAATAGTCTCTGACACCTGATAGCTCAAGAATAAGCCTCCCATTTACGCACTCATATTGATGTGGACATCTGCATGAACACACACACTCACACACACAAACACAAAAGAATGCATGCAAAAGCAAACAGGCGCACACACACACACACACACACACACACATTTTCTGCAGAGTGATGCATGGCTTTCACCTTCAGGCAACTGAGGGAAAGAGATAGACGTTTTTTCTCCTACGGCCAACTGATGCTTCAGACAAAATAACAAATGGCTGAGTGATATAGCGAGCTGTCCCCTCTGGTTGCAAAATGGGAATGGAACCAGAAACCATCTCTATAACCTTCCTCTCATTCTCTCCGTCTCGCTTTCAGCTGTTCATCCACGGTGGCCTTGGCAGATCTCAGAGACAGATTAACCTGGATTGAAAGTTGTTGAAGTGTCCTCAAGCGTCAAAGCATTACTACTTATCGCAGGAGATGATCCAATGAAAAGACAGAAAATCAACTCTGGAGTCATTTGGGATTGATGAGCACCCACAAAGCGGCCAGCGCTGTAAAAGTGCACACGCGATTAAGCCCTCATAATGTGAAATCATGATTTAACAGACTTTGCTCTCCAGCCGGCCTGTGGTGAGTCTTGGACTGCTGCTGCTGGAGCTGCATGGATCTCATGTTTCCAGCACTCACACCAGCATGAGCATCGCAGTTTTGGCTGCAGAAAAAAAACTCTCCCTCTCATATCGACTTAAATCATCTGGAACAGGATTTTGTTGCAGCGCTGTGACACCATGTGTGATAAGTAGCTGTTCATTTTTCAGAGACTACACTGTAAAATATATGGGAACTAAAAAAATTAACTTTTTTTTTTCGACGTGTTCTGTTAAGTTAATGCAACTTAAAAATTATACTCTGAGTTTTTATTTTTATCTTTTCAGACTTGACATCTTTTGACCATGAAAGATCATCAGAATGGATTTTGATTACGCTTACGTTTCGGTAGAAACATAGCAAATTAGCAAATTTCCCATCATGCATTACTCTCACTTTTATTGTCCTTTGTTTTAAAGTTAGAGAACTTAAGACATCTAGTTTTATATTCTCACAACTGAAGAGATGTAGTTAATAAAGGAGGCATGTGATCTTTTTGAAACTGAACCAGCTTAAGTCAATATACAGACCTTTACTACAACACATTATATACGGCAATTAAAATGTCGTCCATTGTTTTCCTTCACTCAGATGCTCTTTGTTAATTTAAATATGCATGTGGGCTGTTAGCTTAGCATTTAGCTTTTTAAATGTTCTCTTGATTTGACTGTTATTTCATTTGTGCAAGTAACACATCGTTGGAAAGGTTATTGTCTTGTGATTCTGTTGATGCAGAAGATTTTGTACAAAACGGCACATTCATTCAACACTGCACCACTGAAGCTTCATATTACTCTACAGATTGAGATCTGATGATCAAATCCAGTCAGAGTTTTAGTCTTAAACACTTTCCAACATCGTTAAATGGCCATGAACTGCAAATGATCTTTTCCATTTTTCTGTATTACTCTTGTAAGTTCTAACTCATACAGAAGCCAGAGAGTCCTTGATGAAAGGGTGGACTTGCTTTTCATTCTTTGTGGGAAGACAAAGTCATTAATCAATGTGTGGATGACTGGTGCAATAAACAGTCAGTCAAATTCTGAAAATGAGAATATGCTGCAACACCAGGGTTTAAAAGCCACATGGAAAAATATAATTTAACGTAGTAAATGGCCTAAAAAGAATAAACATAAAATATTAAATACAAAAGTTGATGGCTTAAATATAAAAACAGACAGACTAAATATAGATGGGATAACCATAAATATTAATATGCATCAGTGAATGGACGTTTTTTGAAAAACGGAAAGACATACTGTCAGAAAAAACATATGGAATATTTATTTCATGTGGTACTTTTGTAATTTTTTATTTATTTTGGCCTAGAAATGGCTTCATGCTGTGCTACCATTGTGTTCTGAAGCTAAACACACCCATTTGTTTTCCTCTGCAGACTTCTGTGTTTACAGAGTTAAGGAATAAAAGTTTAGAGTAACAAAACCATTTCTCAGTGTATTTAAAACTTCTTTTACTTATTAACAGAGCTACGTACAGAATGATGTGACTGCTAAAGAACTAAAATTTAAAATTGTACCTTTCAAATCACGCATGTACTCCAAATGGTTCAAGAACAGTTATTAATTTATCCTTGAGTGTGCCTTCACAGGTGTCTAATTATGTCTAATTTCCCAGGGATTTTGAAGAAGTTGGCCACGACACACTGCCAGGGTTTATTCTGAGCACAGCTTTACATTAGCATCATTTTAGTATCGAGCCAGGCTAAAACCACATCGACATCAAACCAGTAACACCGGAGAGAGGATTTTTATTTTACATCAACTTTAAAGATTTGATACAATCAAAATAATTCAGTTTGGGCCGCCGTTTAGCTCAATCGGGAGCGCGGGCGGCCCATGTATGGCAGGCTTAGACCTCAACGCAGCGGTCGCGAGTTCGACTCCGGCTCTGACCATTTGCTGCATGTCTCTCCCCTCTCTCTCTCCCTGTTTCCTGTCCGATATCTCAGCTGTCCTATCAATAAAGGTGTAAAAGCCCGAAAAAATATATATATATAAAAAAAAATAATTCAGTTTAAAAACCTGAAAAACTTGGCTGTGGATTCTCTCCAACATTAAGAGTTTGTAATCAAAATAAGTATCAATCAAAATCATTAACCATCTTTAGTGTTTTTTCACAGTTGAGCTTAATCTTCACATACTGGGCTAATCTTCCTCAACACTGTGCAGGTTTGGTGTGATTAGATTTGATTGACAGAGACCAAAATTACATGCCAACTTCCTTCAGATTCTCATTAAAATGTAGTTAAATTCTGATTTGATCATTACAACATTAATTCCCTCTCACTAAAAACCAGTGAAAAAAGGCAAAAACAAAAACACAAATACACTTATCTTTTAAGTAAAGTAACCAAAACAGTTTTAACTTTGGCAGAAAAGAGTGAAATGAAAACAAAACTGAGACTCTATCACTCACAAAAAGAAACATGTTTCGGGGCCTTTAAAATGAACTAGTAAGTAAAAAATAACCATCATCAAAAATGATTTTTATTCTCTTGCACTACTTATAACTGAAGTCACTGCTTGTTCCCCATCAGAAGTAACATCCTTTCACATTACATGACGCTGAGAGGGAGGAATCTGTTTTTTTCCTGTCAACATTCATTATGACATAAAATGTACTTTTGCAGGGCTTGTCTCTGTTTTTTTAAACTATAACATTTCTTACTTTTACAAGCAAGCCAGCAAAACTTTTAATAGGTATGATTAGTGACTTTCCTTAACCACCGTAAACACTTTATTCTCCCTCTTAGTGATGTCAGTAATAAAACTATAAAGAGCTTATGAAGGTTATGATTCAAATGTAATCTATTTTTTTTAATCATCCCTAATTTTTACGTTATAATTTGAAGTTTGGTTTTTTTTAAAAATTAAATCACTGCTGTGTATTTAGATCTTTAATTGTGGTTAAGTTGACATCATACTTTACCTTTGATCAAACCTCTTTACTTGGTTCAAACATGTAAAATGAATGAGTCATTAAGTTTAATTTATAGATGTAACATCCATCTAACTGTGATGTTGGAACAGTTTTATTAAAAAACATGTTTACTGACTCAGACTGGAACAAGCAAGAAACAAAGTGTTGGATCATACTGATATTGAAGATGACTATGATATTTTGATGTTATGTTTATAATAAAGTGCCTCCTCAATCATTTCCAGCTCTTTTCGTTCTCACTTTGTCACAGTAGGTGGCAGTAATGCACCCTAAAGTCAGTTGCCCTCTGCCGTTTGAACTCTGCGTCCTTAACCATAAATACTAAAACATATTCAAACACTAAATGAGACCTGCAATTAAAGCTCGTTTGAAGAGGATTATCTAAATGCTTCTGTTTGTGACGTCTAGCTGCTTTTTTTGGAAAGGGAACGCGGATCCCATTACATCTGTCGTAACATCAAAGAGATCACTTCCATTTTTTTGAGGGCAGCATCCCAGGATGTCCTCTCCATACAGCTGATGACATAACACTCTGGTGTGTCTAGAGCTTTGTTGACCTTTGGCTAACATATTATAACCCCGTGTGACCGTGCAGGCCCCGGCTAACCCACTTCAGTCTGTCTGCTTGCTGTCTGCTGAGACAAAGAGGATTTAGCGTTAATCTGGACTTAACAGCAGCAGGAGAGCATGCTCTCGACAACAACGCTCCAGAGAATAGGTCTAATCAAGACATCATGAACATCAAACAGGGAACAATTGCCTCTAATAAAATCAATTTGGCTGATTGACTGAGAGAAAGAGATCGAGAGAGAGCCGGCACACTTATTTGATTGGACCTGATTACACTTGAGTGGCTTGTATAGGCACATGTCAAATAAAAAAATAAATAAACACCTACAACAAATGATTTAAACTGGCTTTGAGTTATAAAAAAATTATGACCCAGGCATGAGTTAATTTCCGCTTTTTCTCTGCAAATAAGCTCGCTTTCTTTGGAACAACGTGCCACCGCTTAGTAGTGTAACAAATAAAACATTATTTCTGTTTCCAGAACATCCTCAAACGACGTTAACCAGCAAATTATGTTAAAGAAAAACTCGAGATGACACAGATACACACTGACACAAGGCACAAACCCCAGAAGGTCACTCACACCCTTATGAAAAAAACAGCAAAAACCAGCACATGAGAAATGGGTTTGAGTATGGAGGGGAACAAAAGGTGTCTGATGCAGTGACGAAAAGTGGTTTGATTGTAACGGAGAGCAAGTGTTGGACTTGATTGCGGTAATGAGCGAACGGCTTTAACAGGTGGAAGAGTAGCCGAGGAAGTGTGCGATTCACAATCCCTCCTCATTAGTAAGCAAATGAATTCAATCACCTCTCTTTGGTAAGCGGCTTGATAAATCCCCTTCAAAGTCCTGTCTGGCTTCAACCGCGGCAAGCAGCTTTAATAGAGGCAGAGCTGCTAATGCATCATTCTCATTGACTCCGCACTCTCTACGATCAGCCTGAACACAATCGTTGGCCTCAAGCAAACAAACTCGAGTCAATGAGGTTGGAGCTCCGCGGGGAGCTCCTCTAGCTGCTATAGCTTAACAAATTTTATTCATACGTCCCTCGGGAGAACTGACTGCAGTGTTCCTGCGCTTGAGGGGGGGGCAGGAGCTCCAAACGGGTGGGGAAATGTCGGAAAATGGAGATCACAGAAGACAAGCTGTGACTTCCACTGAGGCCACAAGAGAGCTGGGACAGCTTCAGGTCCTGAGCTACTACAGCAAGAGAGGTTTTTACTCTGGTCAGAGAACAGCAGTGTAACACCATTACTACCACCGGTGCTCCCATGAAACAACGTCCAACACACAGCAGGATGTGGCTGCTCGTACTGTAATCAGAGACTTACAGAAGCAAGAAAACAGAAAGAATATGAGCTAAATATATAGAACATATAAAATCAATAAATGGAGATTTCTGCTTAATTCTGCACAATGTGACTTTTGCGGCAAAAAAGGTCAGTTTCTATATTTGTTGTATGAGATTGGGACAGAAGTGCAACAGCTTCATTGGAGTCAAACACGGACAAAACACATCTCTTGATGCCTGACAACAAATCGGCTCCGTAGCTCTAATCAGTTCATTAGAAAGCCTCTTCTCGAACGCATGCAAGCGCATGCACACATAAGAGTGAGGCACTGCGATGATTAACTTGTCCCACTTAATCACTTCCTATCAGAGATACCTGCAAGGATGCAGCAGTCTTGTGTGATTATGTGTAATCATAGAAATGTCACATTTGAATGATAAGCAGCATGAAAAGAAGACTTGAAACATGAGGTGCTGCGTATTTACTCTACGGCATCATCAGCTATTCAAATACACACAAAGAACTTCAGAGATGTTTCATATATATGTACATATGTATACACATATATGAATGCACACACACACAAATCTCTCACACATAATTTTGCATATGCTGTGCAGGCGTATAAATACACAGCAGCACCCACACTGGGCTGGGGGGGGCTATCTGCTGTGGATAAAAGACCTCCCTTATCAGCTTCCTCATAGAGGAGCTGGGAATGAAGGCATTTACTCAAATGAAAGAGGCAGCTTTTGGAGATAAGCCGAGAGAGACGGAGCTCAACTAAGCTTTCAGATTGGACTGGGCCTACGGAGGGAACAGAGGAGGACGGCAAAAAAAAAAATTTAACAAAAAAACTGAGAGGGAGAGGACGGATGGATGGACAGGTGGATGATAGATGGGTGGATTGCTGATGAAGTGATGGGAGGATGATGCAGGCTGCTGTTTGGTGCTGTGTTGTGCTTTGAGGCAGATGCGTGCGAACAGAGGAGGAGTTCATGCCTCTTTGTCTGCGATGGAGGTGCTTATTTAAAAGTGTATTTAGAGGACGTGGGCGTGAAAGGTATTGTGTTGACCCCCGGTATTTTGTCTGCGTGGGCGTGCACGTGTGCATCTATACCTTCTGTCTATCTTTGTGCTGGTAGCCGGCCATGTCTGCAAAGCGAGCTGGAACATCTTTCTGCGCTGTGCTCTGAGCCGCGCTAGAATAACCCACTTCAAAGAGACCCATTGTCACACACTAATGTGGCAAACGGCAGCTAGCGCCACAGAAAATCAGCACACACTGAGACTGGATATTCCCTCTGAGACCCTCTGAGATGGGGGAGGAAGAGTGGCGTGGGAGGGGATGAAGAGCAGGCAGAGAGAGAGAGGGAGAGAGAGGAAGAGGTTTGTTCACAAACACACTGCTGTGCCAACATTAATCATGTAGACTCTCATAAAATCATTAGAGCTGATCATTCCCAGTCAGGCTCTCTCCCTCCACGGCGGCTCAGTACTGACGGAAAGAAGTGAGAATGCCAATATCTGTTGGAGATGTGAGCCAGCACACACACACACACACACACACACACACACACACACACACACACACACACACACACACACACACACACAC